>BJBW01001253.1:0-70638 GCA_004320125.1 Scolopax mira | reverse complement strand
GAATGACTTCCCTTGACCTACTGGCCACACTCTTCCCTATGCAGCCCAGGATGCCATTGGCACTCCTGGCAACAAGGGCACACTGCGCATAGAAAGTGTGCTATCTACCAGGACTCACAGATCCTTCTCCTCAGTAGTACTTCCCAGAAGATCCATCCCTAACCTGTATTGGTGCCTGGGGTTCTTCCTTGCCAGGTGCAGGACCCTACATTTGTCCTTGTTGAACCTCATTAGGTTCAACATACCTAATACCATACCTTCATACCATACCTTCTTATTCATATATGCACTAACACAACCGTAATCCTAAAATATCAAGCCAGGGGCATTTAAAACACATAAAACAAGCAAAACAATTTTGGTTGGCAGTCCAAATAATATATGCCTATCATGGCAAATCTCAATCCAAAATGCAAAAACCTATTGGTTTTAACGAAGGAAACTTGGGCGAGGAGCTGATGGCAAGCTCAACACTTATAGAGCCACCTTGGAAAAATCTCTTCTGTTATTGAAGCAGCTACAGATCACTCAAAGAACGGAAAAGCGGGAATTATGTATATCCCCTGACAGTGTTAGTTTGTTACAGACCATTTTACCAATGCCAGCATGAAGAACGGCAAACAAACAATACTGCTTCAGAAACAGAAATCAAATTCATCTTCAAACAGCCACTTTATATTGATAATATCAAAAAAGCGCAACTTATCCACTTTCTGAGAAATTAATCAAAAGCTAAAATTCTCAGTGACTGGGAACAGCCACAACACAGCAATTCCAAATAAACACTTTTATAACAGAGCTTGGCAATGTTAGCAATTCAAAACCACAATAATTCAGTTTCTAGGAGAAAAGATGCATAGGAAATAGCATGGTGACCACACTTTGTCTTGTTACTGAAGTGAAAAATTCCTGGAAGCGAACAAAATTGGGAGCTTTAGGAGTGATTAACTATTTTGTGCCAGAGGGATTTCAGACGCCCAGATTGCATGAAAAGCAGGTGATTAATAGCAGTGACTTACTGTGAAGGGCTGTCACCTAAAATGTTCACTTGAAGATTGAGAATTAGGGCTGGGTAAAACAGTAAAATTGCTGAAAAACTGAGTTCCAGCAGGTCAGAAACTCTCTGTGAGATGAAGTCAAATTTAGTGAGTAGTTTCATCTGAGAAAACAATTCACTAGACATACTTTTCTTTAAAAAAATAATGTAAAAATTAAAAATGTGTTTGACAAAAGATTTGATTCTGATCTGAAATGCTAGTTTTCAGTTTGTAATAAAAAGTTAATACCTCAATTTGCTGTTTTTGTAACATCTTCTTTACCCCACTTGTTAATTGTTTTGTTCGATTTGAGTACCAAATACAAAAAATCCCTTATTTGGCCAACTCCAGTACACACAAGTCTTCTTGAAGTGACTGCTATGGTAATTACAAGCACATATCTACCAAAGCAGGTCACAAGGAGTGCTCTTCCCAAGTAGCTGCGTTGCCAGCAGCAGTGCAGATGTCTGGGTCATTCCTACCGCTTTAATGGGCACATCTGGATCTTTGACACCTGTTGATCAGATGGTGTCTTTGCATATATTTTACAACGTTAATTCTTTCCTACCTGCATCACTGTTCGCATATTCATTTCTTATGGCTCTAGAGAATTTAATGTTTCACCACCATACCCTGAGATTTGCCCATTGTATAAATTCCCACATGGTTCAAGAACACAACCTGTTCCCTTCTAGCTAGTGTGCATTTAACACTTTCACTGCCAGAGGCCAGAGCCTCTATGCATTCACAAAGTACAGAAATATTTTTTTAAATTGTAGCATCTCATGGAACATCAGTGAAAACATGCTGCACCAGAAACAGAAAATACCAAGAATGTCTAGTTTTTAAAAAAGAGAAGAAATTATTCACCTGGTTAAAATTAAAATATCCCACACCTCAGGAAAGCGCACAGCTGTTATTTTGACAAGGTATTAGGCATGATTTGCTCCTTTAGGTTTTAATCTAATGGCACAGAGAACTCTTGTCCCATCTGCATTTTCTTTTCTTGAAGTAACTGAGATGCATTAATTACCTGGAGGCTAAACTTGGACCATAAAGTGATAATCTTTTTCTGTTGTTCTTGCTTTGTAAGTACTGCCACAGCAAAACAAATGGAATGTTACAAAGAGGCTTATTGCTTCAAATAAGGAATTAGCAGCAGGGATCAATAATCTCCAAAGTAACAAAGATTCTATTTCCAAACAACTACTCTTAATTTCAAAACAAACAACAATACTCCCATGAAATAAAACATTTCCAGAGAGACACTGAAACCCTGTGCGCTGTGCTGAACAGGCTACAGCCTTTTTCTTCCTTTTATGCATAAAGTTTTTTACGTTTTCTCCCTGAACTTTGGGGGGCTCAGTTCAACTGCTACTGAAGTTTCTCCACTTTTAGTTTTCCAATTAATACCTGTACTCTTGCCTGCACGTTCCCCAGCTCTCCCTGACACTTTATGAATGTGAAAACGTGCTTCATTACCACAATCGAGCTGCTGGGGAAAGACCAGTACTGGTCCTTTCATTGTATTTTTTTCTTAATCAGAGCTATGGAGGGTGAGGGAATGCACAATGACATTTTCCATCTTCTTTATAGAAAATGGGAGAGACACCTGTTCCTGGCCCAGCTGACCTGAAAAGTAATTTCTCCTTTACAGTTCAGACACTTCACTTCTGGCTCACTCAGATGCCAGGACTGAAATACCTCTGTCCTGGGGTTTCAGTGCCCCGGTTTTGTGGCATCCACTAGTTTTCTCCATATCCAGCTGCAGTAAAGGCAAGGAGAGGTGCAAAGGGAATCAATACAGTCACCTTAACAAAAACCATTTCTGAACACGTATCGGGGACGCACAAAGTAAAAGTGTAAACTACACCTACTGCTATGAGAGGCTGCAGATTGGTACTAAAACACACTAGATAGGACAGCCTGGGCAAACAGATACAGTGTCTATCTCCAGTTCTGCCCAATTTCATTTTTAGTTTAAAATGTGCAATTTCTCATGCATCAGCACGGAGCTGAAGTAAAAGAACACTCAGTCCTCACCGGCCACAGCCATGTGGAGTTGTGTTTTGCTTTACAAGCATACCGAATTTATATCTATATCTTATAGTTTATTGGGCGTTAAGCCCACTATCATGACTGGAGATTACCTAGTGCTAAGAACAACTTTGCTCCTGCTTGACAGTGGTGGTGCTTTGCTGAGCCCAGCTAATGAACACCAGCTGCTAAGGAATAGGGGGAAAAAACCATCTCACAAGTACTACACTCTGTCAGCTTTTCAGGAGTTTGTGAGTAGTGTTTTTGGCAAAATGTGCATCAAACATAGGCTTCCATCCTACTTCTTAATAGAGCCATTAGGACACTGCTGTACTCTGCACTGATGGAGATCACTGCTGTTGTACAGATACCAGACAGCACCACTGCAGGCTGCCTGGGATGTTTCTGAGAGGAGCAAGCTCCCAATTCCCCAAATTGAAAAAGAACAATAAATTGCTGTTTGTTGTGTCTGGATCCACCCAGAGACAAAGTTTTGAAGGCAGATCCTAAGGTTCTGCTTTGAATAGCTAGGAAAGGAGAAGAGAGCAATGATGCAAAGGGTGCAAGGAATTTGAAAAACTTTTGGAAGTGAAACTGGGACTTCTTTTTTTAATTTTGCTATAGCAGAGGTGGACTGAAGGGATGGGGAGCTGCAGGGCTAAGAGAAATGCTTGAGGAAGTGGGGCATCTGGAGTTGATTTCCATGTGACTACAGCTTGCCTGTAAGATGTTCCTGTTTAGAAACTGAGTCCTGGTAATTTTTTCCATGAAGTGGAGCATGAGGAGTTTGGTCTCAAGGGCTAAGCCCATCGTCTCTTGGAACTGAAGTGAGCTAGAGACTTTTATGGTCTACATGTCATAGATAGGCGTCTGTCAGAGCTTGTGACCTGTCTAAATTGCCTGTGCCAGCACAGCCATTGTGCAATAACCCAAAGCAGCAGAAACTCATCAAGCATTGCATAGAATAGCTTTATGAGACACGTTCACCATAAACTTAGACTGGGGGAGTGAAGGGAGTTGGGATTTGGGAAGGTCTCAGACAGAACTTGGCCATTCTGCAGTGCCAAAGGCACACAAAAAAATCAGCCAACAACATCATTAATTTCAAAAGGCAAAAATGTTTCTAATACACAAAGACTTGTCAGCTCTTTTGATACCTTGTTCTATCACAGACTGGTGGCGGTTAGCAGGGGCCTCTGGAGGTCATCCTGTCCAACCCCCTGCTCAAGCAGGGCCACCTAAAGCCAAGACTGTGTCTAAATGGCTTCTGAGTATCTCCAAGGAGGGAGACTCCATAACCTCCCCAGTGAAAAAAAATGTTTTCTGGTGTTCAGACAGCACCTGCTATGTTTCAGTTTGTGCCTGATGCCTCTGGCCCTGTCACCGGGCACCACTGAGCACTGTGCACCCTTTGCAACTTCCCTTCAGATATTTAGACATATGGATAATTTCACCCTTCAGCTTTTTCTCCTCCAGGCTGAACAGTCCCAGCACTCTCAGCTTCTCCTTACAGGAGAGATGCTCCAGTCCCTTAATTGTCTTTGTGGCCCTTCACTGGGCTTTTTCCAAAGTGCTCATCTCTCTCTTGTATGAAGGAGCCCGGAACTGGGCATATCACTCCAGGTGATATGCCTCATCAGTGCTGAGCAGAGGGGAAGGATCACCTCCCTAGACCTGCTAACAATACTTTTTCTAATGCAGCACAGGATACCATTAGCCTTTTCTTTCCTGCCAAGGCACGTTGCTGGATCATGTCTAACTTGGTGTCCAACAGGATCCTTTTCTGTTAAGCTGTTCTCCAGCTGATTGGCCCCCAAAATATACTGGTGCATAGGGCTCTTCCTTTTCAGCTGCAGGACTTGGCACTTGCCTTCGTTGAACTTCATGAGATTCCTGTCAGCCTATTTCTCGAGCTTGTCAAGGTCCCTTTAGATGGCAGCACGACCCTGTAGAGTATCAACCACTGCTCCCAGTTTTGTGTCATCAGTAAGTTTGCTGAGGGTACAGTCTGCCCATCATTCAGATCATTAATGAATGATGTTAAAGAGGACTAGACACAGTATTGACCCCCTGGGGTATACTGCTAATTACTGGCCTCCAACTAGACTTTGTGCCACTGAACAGCAGCTTGTGGGTCTGGCTATTCAGACAGTTTTCAATTCATCTGCCCATACAGCCCAGACTTCAGCAACTTCACTGTGAGGATCTTACGTGAGATAATGTTGAAAGCCTTACTGAAATCTACATAGATGCTATCTACTGCCCCCTCCTTATCTACCAGGTCAGTGATTTAAATCATAGAAGTTCATCATGTTGATGAAGCATGACTTCCCCTTGGGAATACGTCTTGACTACTGCTGATGACTTTCTTGTCCTTTACATGTCTGATATGGTTCCCAGGATTAGCTGCTCCATCACCTTCCCAGTTATCAAGGTGAGGCTGATCGGCATATAATTCCCTGAGTCCTCCTTCCTGAATACAGGATTGACATTTGCTTTCCTTCTGCCTTTGGGCACTTCTCCCACTTGCCATGATTGATCAAAGAAACATTAAAGAAAATAAAGATGGCACTAAATCTTTAGTACTGCCGGGTCAAATTCATTCTGTCAGATACCCTTTTATGCTGAATAGTGAAGAAGCACAATCTCTTGAAGATTTTAACACATCCCTAATTGTTAAAATATAACATGTCTACTGCCAAGTGCCCAGAACTGAGGGAAAGGTACAGTGAGATTATCAAGTCTGAGGCAGACAAGTGCACAACCATCAGGGAGAATGCTGAGGCAAGTGAGCTGTGATGCTAGTATTCCCCTACTGATGCCTTGCACTGTCTTTCTATCTGCTCTAAAATCCTTCAGACTGAGTGTTGTACGGTATCTTCAACCGTACATGGGCAGATGAGAGATAAGACAGAATAAAAACTCTGAAGAGAAGAATTAGTCAAGACAAAGGGTAATAAAAGTACCTCCCAAAAATGTCTTGCCGTTTCAGACGCAAAAATAATTTTTTCACTACTGCAGAGCCTTTTTTCATCTGTCATGTTACATTAGGAATCATGATGGAGCCCTTAACTTGTTGAAATTAAATAGTGCAGTGCAAAATGTTGGCAGCTTTTCTAACTGCAGTAGAGTATTAGATTTACCTTGCTAGTCTGACGTAGAAGTCAAAACAGATGGTGGACTCACATAGCTCTTAGATCCCTGCAATTGCCCGGGTCTGTCTCAACGTGTATGTACGCACAAACAAGGGGTTCTGGCCCAACCCAAGGGTGAAGGACACCATGTATTTATAGTCAGTTCTTAACTGGAAGGGAAGGAGTCTCTGGGGATGTTCTGGCCCTGGAACATCAGTCACTCATAAAAGGAGCAGAGGGAGGTTTTGGGATCAGCTGGAGAATGCCCTGATGGGGAGATTGAAGAAGGCACCAAACACCTGTCAGGGAACTTGCTCCCCACTTTGAGACAGTTGCAGCGTGTCCATAAACCTGACTCCAAACAAACCAATTCCTGTCAGAGGGGCTGCCTGCTCTCTTCCATTTAAAGCTGAAACCTTGATATTGGGGCAGGGAAGTCCTTGCACTGGGGCAGAGGGTGCCAGGGACCACAGTTTGGGTGTTCCAACTTCCCAGTGCAGCCAAACAGGTTAAAGGAGCTTGTTCCCACTGCTCGCAGGCTTCGATGACAGTAGGTGACATCATGGGCCTGTTAAAAGACCTTCATGACAGATAGCCAGGGACCTCTCCCTGTTGCTTCCGTTAGGGTTCCTGAGGATAATACTTACTTGCAGTTTACATCTCCCCATGTATAGAGCTTGGGTGCAAGTGATCTGCCATCCCATCAGGTGACTCAGGTCCCCCAAATGTTGCTGTCCACCATATGACCAAGTGACTGAGGTCACCGTGCATGTGCAGGAGAAGGCAGCATTCTTGTTCCCCACAGAGAGACAGGGCTGGTGTCTTTGCAGTCCCTGCTGTTTGAGATCCGGGGCTCCTGCTTGCAAGGCTAGCTTTTAAATCAAAGCCAGTTGATTGCAGGGAGGCAGAAAGACTGTTTCTGTCTTGATTACTGCGACAAAAGAAATCATGAAGACTCTTCCAGCATGCTGAAAACCTCAGGTATTCTGCAGGATTAATAGTCCAGCCTGATGTTATAGATGCTTGCTCATTTAGGCAAGGACCTGAGGCTAAGGACCTAGTTTAGTTCCCCACATATGGCCTGTGCAGTGCTTACAAACCCCAGTGCACTGAAATATGAACATAATTCTCATCCATGCTTGCCTCTAAAAGACCAGTTGTAACTTTTCTGCATCTAAGCAAAAAAGCCCCTGTTCATCTCTAAGTGATCCTCATGTTAACCCTATGTCTTTGGGAAAACATGCAAAATTCCAACCTTACAAAATTGTATCAGATGTAATGGCAAGTATATTCACTTTCTTGGTACATTTGTCCAAAAGACATTTAATCCTACATAAAACAAACGTGTAAAACATTAAATCCTATATACTACAGGGCCAACTATTCAAAAAGACACCTCTGTTTACTCACAAATAAATGTTTATGAAACTCCTGCATTTCCAGACACAGACAGATGACTCTGCCCACAAGTTAGACTTACCTCTCTTATCAGTCCTGCTTGTGCTTACAGTAATAGTCACAGTGTGCATATATGAGCACATGTATATTTAAAAGCTGATTGGAGTCAGGATAAAAAATTGGTTATATGTTTGACTCCATTACAAGGATTACTTTTATTAATCTCCTGCACATGTGTTGTCACATAGGCCATAATACAATGAAGGGAAAAAAAAAAAAAGGAAACTGTCACTTCTGAGAAAGATTAAATATTTTGCTCAAAAAGAAATTTCTCCATTTTACAATTACATTTCAGCCTATAAGGTTGAAATTTATTCCTACCAGTCTACTTCTTTTATCTGCTTCTACTGCCATCTGATTTGTTTCCTTTACGGAAATTCCAAGGTCATCAAAGCTGAACAACTGGTGTACTTGCGATTAACTCCCCGCAATCAGACAGAAAACATGAAGATTTATGGTTAGATTTTTTTCAGGTGGAAATTTATGAGCTAGTTCTTAATGGACCTGCCCTAAATTTTTCAGCACTAACCAGAAAAACAAAAAAACCAAACCACACCGTTTTCTTCTTTTAAAGCCAGAATATAATATTTTGCATCAGCTACTTCTACTTCCTTACTTGTATTTGTTTCACCAGTTTTTATTAATATTTGTTGCTCTTTTACTCAAAAGAGAGCACTGCATGGACTCCATATGGTCTCTTGTTTTCTGGAGAAATAAAAGACTATTTCGGTTACTGACATAGGTTATTTCATTACTGCCACAAGCTTGCATTATATCACCATGAATTATTTTGCCCAGCAGAGAAATGTGTCTTCCTTTCAGGTAAAAGCTGACAGTAGTTTGACAACTAAAAGCAACACCACAATTGATTCAGGGCAGAAAATGAAGAATACCACACCCCACTGAAACTGCAAAGGAAACTAAGGTAGACTAAATATATTTGTCTTGGTGGTGCTGACAGCCTAAAGTCAGACCTCAAATACAGACTGTACTGGGGAGCTGAGGAGGATGGGAAGCATGAAGGGGAATTTGTAACCCCATTATATATTCTGCCTCTGCTTCTGCAGAGGAAGCATGGGAGAAACAGACGTTGCAATGACAGTGTGGAGTGACTTGCACTGCTTCCCTAAGAGCAGGCAACGGGAGCAGGGAGCAGACCGCAGGAATAACAAATACCTGCTGGAGCTTGCGACATCTCTGATTGAAATGAACTTTTGACATGGAAGAAATACTTTCCATTTCATCACCTGCCACTTGGGTACCTCTGGGGAAACCTTGTCCTCAAATACTACTTCCAGTTGCCTACCATCAAGAGCATTCTTCTTCTCAGCACAATGTTCCTCCTCCTTTATACTAACATAAACAAACTGCCTCTGCATATTTGGAGCCCCACCTTCTAACATGGAAAGACACATCTGCCCAAGGACAGATTATATCGTCTCTGCGAGGCTTTGCTTTCATACATAGCAAAACATCTGCTGGCCCTGGTTGAGCAAAACTGGTGGTGGCAGGGGTTCATCTCACCCCGAAGCGGAGCTGCAACAGAGGAGAGGTCATACTGCCAGGGCCCATCCAGATCATAGGTTAAGGACACTGCTCATCCTACAAATGAGGGAGCATGTAGAAGTGATGTGCTTTGTGGTGACATTACCCACTGTCACCTCCCCTTTCCCTTGATTGCTCCATTGACCTTTTCCCAAAGCAAATTACTCAGATGAAGCAAGTTAGTTGTTGAAATTCATATCAAAACAATAATAATAGCATAATTCCTGATGTTAGACTTGTCTTTTTCTATGATGAATCACGATGTTAGCTATAAAAATTCCTAATAAAAAGAGATAAGTCCAAACCATACTCAGAAATGAGGATCCTTGTCCTACTGAAACACAGAGAGATCCTGTCTAAAGAGATCCCGATATCTGGGTGTTTTTTTGAAAGGACACAAACTTTGCTGTCAATGACAGTTTATATACTAGGGGAATGTGCCAAAGTTCATATATAAATACATACATTTGGAGACCCCAACACATCTTAAAAAATATATGCATATGTGTGCATGTGTTTCTTTCAGTGGCTTGCCTGAAGTTGGAAAGCCTATGGAAGATGCAACCTTCCCACAGTGTTTTAACTACAAAGCCATCTTTCCTTTCAGCGCAACAGAGCTTGCCAGGGCATCAATCACAGAAAAGAGGGCTGACAACAGCCTTGAGAAACCATGTCACCAGTACCCCTGCATGGAACTGAGTTCAGTTCTGCTCAAAGTATCTATTCCTGGTGGTTAAGCCCAGGTGTGTAACGATGACTTGGTTTAAGCTTGTCGCCCATGGATAATCACCTGCTTTTGTTGTCTTCCTTCTCATGCTAATGGCAATTTAGACAGCTCCCTTGGGGTTTCTCACAAAAGTACAGTTTCCTCATGAAGCTAGACTAAAAAGGAAAAAAATGTCATTTTCCCTTGATAACATCATGGCTAAAACCCAGTCTCAGCCCTTTGCAGCTTATTTTGGTCACCCCCATTCATGCATCTAGTGCTGTCGCATCGTTCCCTCTAATCCAGGATTTAGATGAGCTTGTTTACCACAATCTCATTTTCCGTGTGATTTATCCCCAGCACCCGACATGTGAAGAGCCAAGCTCTGCACATGCGTGTGTGCTGCTGCTGGGGATGAGCTCTTGCTTTAGGCACTTGCTTTTCTCTCATTAGTGGAAGCTAACAATAAGTGTGAGAACTGCAGACGTCAGAGGTAATTAGAAAGAAATTATTTCACGTTCCCCAACAAAATGAGGTCTGTGAATAAAACCTAATCCTGCTGTCTACCCACTCTTTTTATCCCTAAATGACTCGGAGATGGGGAGGGCACAAAATACTCTCCACAGCGCTAGATGGGGGACAGCCATGAGGAGATTCAGCTGTGCTCAATGGGGGACGACTTGCTGCCATCCTCCGGCTGAATAAACTCTTTCCTCTACAGACCTGCAACGCTGTTTAAATAATTAACTGCTTCAAAAAGCTGAATTGCCTCACAGCCTCATTTATCAGTAAATAAAAATGATCACTTTGGACTATTCAGTCCCCTCATTCTCTGAGGGAACCACTGTGCATTTTAATGACTGAGCAAGCCTTGCAGACTGGCCCTTCCTCAACATTGGTAATATATCTGTCACCTTCGTGGTGATGCTGAAAATCACATTCTTTTCCCAAGCTGTCCAATTTTTGTACTCTGCTTTCTGGTTCATGTTTACAAATATACTCGATTGCTCTTTCTACTGAGTACTCTCCCTCATGCAAAGGGACACGCGGACAACTAGCACCTCGTGTGAACAAGTCTAAAAATCTCCCAGCATCCACATTACATTTTAAAAATCAGTGGCAATCTTTTATACTTGTGGGAATTCAACAAATTCCTTTCATCACAGGATTTCTGTTTCTAGGCAGCATTTTTCAGAACGGCTGAGGAAGATGCAGTATCGATCAGGGAATGTGTAGAGTAGATTACCTTTCTGATTGAGCTAGCAGGTGACCATCATCTGTCAAAGCTGCTGCTCCATAACAAAGATTTATGTCTTTTCATGCCACATTTCTCAGTCACAGACATCTCGGTACTATTTCCAAAGCATCAACAGGACTACAAGTAACTCTATCAGGTGTGTGTGTCCACATCTCACGCATACAGATTTACAGCCATATGCACACAGAGAGTGTCTCTGTGATCTATTTTCATACTTCCCTTCCTTTGCCTCATGATACTTGCAATATATTATTTATATTGCTCCAGATCAAGATTATCCACTTGCTGGTGTAAGGACAATACCCTGTAAGGTACTGTAGAGAGTAAATCTAGGGCTATACAAGAAGCAATCAGAACACTACTGTATATCTGACAGAGGAGCTTGCCATTGATTCACTGCTTTAAAGCCAGATGAACATGTACAGAAACACACAGGATTCAGCTGAGCAATGGGATGTCCATCACTTAAAGTCCCATGAGAGGCAAAAGGTAGCATATGGACGCTGCAAGAAGTTTCTTTCTTCTCTATTTGCTTCTAATTTAGTTATTTTCTATTTAATTATTTAGTTAATGGACAGAGGGCTTCTCCCTCACCTCACCTCTCTTTGCTTTCACACTTGGGTTAAGTGTGACTCCCACAGCTGACAGCATTTGGCAGCTCCAAAATCTCATTGGGTTGCTTGTGCAACCCAATGAGATTTGGTGGCTCCAAAATCTCATTGGGTTGCTTGTGTAACCCAATGAGATTTGGTGGCTCCAAAATCTCATTGGGTTGCTTGTGCCAGCTGCCAGCGATGGACAGCAGTCTCCCAACACGCGTTGCTTGCCTGGGGACAGCCTCTGTCTGTCTCCCCGGCCTTGTGACCTGCAGCCAGACTGCCCTCTGCCCTGAGGTAGGCAGGAGCATGCTGCTGAGACAAACGTGATGCTGACCTGTAATAATACTGCGAATATTGAGAAGTCCCCTTAACATTGTTTATTAGCAATCTGTTGGTAATAATTCTAGATTACCAGATCTTTTGTATGAGTCAGTCATCCTATTCCAGCAGGTGGGAAAAGCCAGGACAGAAGCAATTCAGGGAAACCAGATAAGGACACTTCAAAAGCCATGGATTAAAATCTCAGCTTTGGTATTCCTATATCTAATTGCTAATGAGCACCTTCACTAGAGTTGGGGGGCCAAGAAACTCAAAAAAGACTTGAGTGCTTTAGAAAGCCTCTCTTGTAGAATGCAATCAGCCGTAGCCTAAAGACATATACTGTCTCAAGGTATGGGAGAGACTTTGGGAAAGACACACAAAGAAAGCAGGTCTTCCCAGTTCAAGGGAATGCAAAGTCCTCAGCAAAATCTGGAGTAGTGTGCAGCCCTGCAGAAATATATAGATACATTTTCTCTAAAGGGCTTTTGTGCTTACTAAATAATATGCTGATTGAGGAAGTCTGTGTGGTCTCTTATGATCACCATGATGATTCCTTGGTGAAACAGAATTGCAAGGACCAGCACTGAAGGGGGATGGTCCTGCACTCTCTCGAAGATGCACGGCTCTGATGTGCATCACCCATCAGTGCTGGCCCTCTTCCTCACCAGGGGCACCTGACGGGTCATGCCTTTATCATTGCCCCTTAGAGAACCTCCAAGCTCAGATCCAGAGCTTGTCTTGAGTCCTTGCTTCACAGTCATTGCCCAGATACACTCCACTCCTTTCACCCTGATAACCACTCAAAGTTAAATCCAGGTTTTCCTGCCCTTTGCTCTAGCCTGGGCAACCAGTGCTTTCCAGAAGGCCTGACATAGCCAGAGAGACAGGCAGAAGACAGAACTCTGTCTTTTCCCTCTGCTTGTTCACTTTGAGAGTCCTGCTTTTTATTCTGTTTTCCCTTTTCTATCTTACAGTCACTTACAAGTACTTCTTGAGCAGCTGTGAAGCTGTGCAGGCACTAGAGGGATAAAACGAAGGAGGAGTCTGGGAGAAGCTGAGAAGGCAGGAAAAATGAAAACCATACCCACTTAAAGAGTTACTTAGTGCAGAGGGTCTGCTTTTCAGAGCAGAAATTAATGGAGTTGTAAGGGTTTTTAGCAGCCAAGAACATGGACTTCAGCATCCATTTCCTACCCCCAAGTCCCACGTGGTTATGAGCTGAAGTTCTGCTTATTATTTCACTATTTTTGTTCCTTGCTTCATAGTAAGTATCACATTTTAGTAGTCCATTCTGATTGGGTTATAGGAAGAGGTTGTCTAATCAGTGCTCTAATGGCTGTGTAAAGACTGCCCAGAAATAGTCTACAGTGCATGGGCCTGTTTGCTGGAATTCATGTGTTATGGGCTCTCCTGCCTTTGCTAGGAGGTATTTCGACATCTTGGGCAAAAAGCTCCATTTTTGTTTGGATCTACATTTGCTCAGTCTTGATGCAAGATACATACCAGCAAAGTGCTACATTTGTGTGAAGTGTTTACAATAGGCACAAAGGTGTTAATTTGTCTCATGGCAGAGCTAATATTCAGGTGTGTAGTTGGCCAGATCCTGCTGTATCTCTGCAGCCTCACCTCTCTGGTATGTAAGCCAGGCCACCGTTCTCCCAGCATGGGAAATGGGTGGCATAGTGAAGCCTGCTCTGGAGTCTCTCCAACAGTTGGCAGATGCAATAATAAAGTCATAACAATTTGCTGGGACTAACTGGAGGTTCAGAGGTTACAAGCTACACTTAAACAGGATCTGAACAAAGAGCTCCGAGCCAATTCCTGGTGCAGCTCTAGTAAGGCTGGAGGAACTACACCTGGGATGATTTTGGTCCCACGCAGTTTGTCAATGGTCAATCTCTCAATATGCCTGGCTATAAGCATCTTTAAAAATGACGTTCTCTTTATAGTCCTAAACTCTGATCTGCCAAATGTGCCAGCCAATGAGCTCTTCCAAACTAAATACTGTGAGCATTATGCATAAATACTGAAGTATCCTAATCAGCCTCTTGGTGAAAATTAATTGACCCATTACAGACAATAACTATTTGCTTAAGTTTTTATTCTGCATTTTTTTACTTCTCTAAGTGATTTCATTGGCTGGCTATTTTAAACTGTCGGGGACCATTGGTGGAACAGTACAAATCCCTCTGAAATCCAAAATTGCCAGTTCTAATTATAGTCTGCATCTAGCATCTTCTCTAAGGGCTATAAATGCTTCACTACTTTAATTTTGCTTGGCATTTGCATCACTGAGTGACAATTACTGAGCAATGGCAAAGGGTGGATTCAGTAATGAAGTACGGACAGTAAAGAAATATGATCCAAAATCGAAATATTCTTTCAATCGAACATTCATCAGTCTGTGCACATGAATGCTTCACATTTAAATACATAGCACTATAGCACTAGTAAGACAGGCACCTTCCTCCTTTTTGCTGCTGAAATATCTGTGACTTTTTGCATATTAGAGATGAGGAAAGTTGTTTTCTCCTCATATTTATTGATTGTTTTTAACCACTCAAAAGGATAAGATACTATGTTGTAAATACTAGTAATTAAAAGGTGAGATTGGAACCTCTATTACTCCAGACAAGGCTTGTAAAATTTTACCAATTTCAGTGATGTTACACTGGTATAAAATGGGAATGAAATAGAAGCTATTTGAAATAGAGCTAATTTTTAAGCCTATATATACACAGTTTTACTTATTTTATCTATTGCTCCTAAGTCCTAGCTGTATTAGAAGACAAGATCAAGCATTATACCTCTGACTGAATGAGCAGAGATGCAACTGGGGAAACAAACAATGACATTGTGAGAATATGGGGCTTACACTGGGAGGGTTCTGGGCATTGCCAAAATTAGCTTCCCTTGTTAACAAGAGAGATGCTGAAGAATAATTCTTTACTGGGGAAAAAGCAGGTTTTGGAGAGTTAAGATATAAAACATTTATAATGAAAATCACCTGAGGCACAAGAAGCTGTGTAGAGTCAATGTTTGCAAATGACACTATTTACCTTCATCAGACAGAGCTGTAAAAGTTCTGAGAAACTGAAGTAATTCAGGTAAGCAGGCAACATAGTGGAAATGCTATTCAATGTCATTGCAAGGTCAAGTACTGTAAGATATGCTAAGAGATAAAAATTTCAACTCTTCACATGGTTCAAACAGGTTCAGAATTAATCATATAAACAGTGGGACCTTGCTATCATGTGCTGCTTTTTGTGACCCAGAGCTCTATGTGCAGCTGCAGACTAACTAGGTATTGGGCTGAATAAAGACTGGGCTGAAAAATCATAGTACCAGCAAGAGCACAGCACCATCTTCCATACTTAAGGCATCACTGGTGAGGCCCTTCAACAAGAATACTGAAGAATTGGACAGGTCTGGAGTAGGCTCAGCATGATCTAGCATAAAGACTTTCACAGACTGGAAAGAGGTGGCTGTTTTATTCTGAAGAGGCAATAAATGAGGCCATGAAAAAAAGTAAGTAAAAAGCTGAAAGAGGTATTTACTAGGAGCTCCTATTCTTCCTGTCTCCACAACAGAGCAGCGGTGTTCCCCTCTTATCCCTCTAACCAAAAAAACAAACCCAAGCCAAAAAATAAAACCCACAACGAAATTCCAAACAACTGGTTGGTCTTGGTGGTTTTCTTTGGAGACATGCTGGAGGGCAACCAACAGCATTCACCATCTTTATACCACCAAGTTGATAATATAATAGTATTAAACTGATTACAGAAATCATGTCTGGAGCACAGGAGGTTCTTAGACATATCTACCTGACTTCAGTTTAACAATTAGTGACAGAAGTCTTCCACATTTAATGGCCACCCCTCTATACCCATGCAATACAGAAAACCAGCACAGCTGGTCAGTAACACTTTTGTGAAGAAAAAAAGTCTTGACAGGGCAAATCTGTCCAACCTGACACAACAAAAGCAGGTAGTGAAGGATGTAAGTATTTTGGATCAGGAAAAGAAAAGATTTAGTTACTCACAGGAGATGCAGTCAGAAGAAAACTTATACCTCTGCCCGCTTGCCAAACTAATAGCCTGTCAAGTGACACCTGCAGCTACAGTCCAAAATGTTATCAAAGCTGAGTATTTCCCAATAGTGCATCCAAACTAGTTCTGGCTGACACTTAACACAACCAAAGATCCTGTAGGATATGCCAGGAAAATGAGATGGGGAGTTGTATGGGAAGTTATATTTGAGCATAAATAGTGTCTACAGTCTTTTCCTCTTCCTCCTGTCCCCACCTTTTCCTCTTGACATTGTGAACAAACAGATCTCAAATGTTTACAGAATGAGGATAAAACCTGCAGTCCACCACATATTTCCAAAAGCAAGAGTCAGAAAAAAATTTTGTCTCCTACCTTGTTAATTTTGTCCCAATTTGCTGCCTGAGTTCGAGCCTCTCTTCATCAGTTTGCATGGGGAGGATGTTCTTTTCCTCCAGCTCTCGCTTGGAAGGCCTGTTGCTTAGTTTGATTGCTAAAGAGTCCTGCCTGCAGACTTTCATTGCTAGGGAGCCTGTGGGAGAGAGGAGAGGCTCTGCCAAAGGAGGTGTCAACATTTCATTACAGCATGCAGCAGGTAAAGAAGTACTAGCCAAGGAAGGATACTAGGATCTCATTTATACTGGTGTGGATTGTGGGAAAAGGGGCATCAATTAACTTAATGCGCTCAATTAACCTCAATTCATATCATAATAAGGAAAAGCTGAATTTTGTAGGTATACAGGAAAAAGAAATTAAAATATTGCTCCATAGAGGCGAGTGGAGAAGAACGGCTTATTTCAGAATTGCTAGTAGCAGCTGTAGCTTTCTTTAGCACAGTGTTTCTGAGCCATGTAATGGAATGAATAATTCAACCTCAAGAGTCTGGGCAGGCAGCAAAGCTACAGCGTATGGAAAAGGAGAGAGGTATCTCTCTCCCTTGTGATTTAACATCAAGACATTCAAGCCAGCACCTGAGGGAATCAAAAGTCAATCAGAAGCAGCATAGATCTCTATATACATTAATTGACAGTTGCTTCTCAGATAGTGACAGTGGCAAAAACACTAGGAAAAACAGTGGCCTTTCATGGCTGGAATTTGCTTTCCTGGACTTGCATCCAAAACAGTTTGAGCAGGGAAGACAGACACAAGCAGACAGAGAGACACAAACCTATGAGGGGTTTTGGGCTTTGAGAGGAGAGTATGAGATAGTGCAGTTCTGGTCTGTTTCTGAGTTTAAGAGCAAAGAACGCTTAATTTCACTTGCAGGGTAAGGGAGGATTCTGAGAGGATGAAATATGCCTGTTTTAGCAGCAGCTTTGTGTGTGCTTTTAAAAGGGTGTTGTTTGTTTGTACTACTTCCAGTTTTCTGAAGAAAAGAAATCCAAGGGCCTGAAACCACAGCTTGACCTGCAGGATGACAGGCATTTGTCATACAGAAAGTATAGTATCTTGTCTTCATGGGAGAGTCCTATGGTGCCACACTGAGACAGGAGATGGGTTTCTCAGACAGGTCAGGAAGGGGCCATAGGTCCCTCTCCAGATTGTAATTGCAATATGGCTATCAATTAACCTCTGCTTTCCTTACCTGAGCCCAATTCAATAATCATGACCCCTTTCTAAGTATGTGCCTACATATTCTACAGACCTACAATTCTGACATGGTTTAATATACATAAAAGGTCTGATTCTCTCTGATTCTATCAGTATCACTTATTTTATTCTCCTGGAGTAATTATATTAAACCTGATCTTGAACTAAGCCAAAACCAGGGATTCTCGACACCAAGTGTAGAGATCCACTTGGGAAAGTGGATCTAAAAGTCAATTTGGAAGTGAACTAATATAAGCCAAAACCAATCATTTGAACTCTGTCTGACAGCTACCTGGATAGGGATTCATGTGGATTAGAGAAATCACTATAAAGTCATACTATTTTTTATTTTGGATTAATTTACCAAGTGTCCTCATGTAGTCAACCCCTGAAAGATACAAAAGCCATGGTCAAGAAAGGTCTTGTATTACGAGAGGTCAGACCAAAAATTAAATAAATGAAAAAAAAAATTGGAATGAGTCTTACTTTTAAATATTGAGTTATCCTCATCTTCATCTTCCTCTTCCTCCTCTTCCTGTCTTGTGTAGAGGCAGGAAGAGTCTTCATAGTTGGTTTCATGAGGCACATTTTCTTTATTGTCATCGCATTCGATCACAACAGTTGGCACTTGTCTCATGTCTGGAAGGCCCCCAGGTCCTGTTTTTGTAACACTGTCACCTGTGTGTAAACCAGAGCTGTTGGGAAAGAAAAACAAATGAATAAACTTAAGGAAACAGCTCAATAGAAGACTGAGTTGCTTCTCTCATTGTATTGAGGAAAGTAGTGGCCTTTCATCCCTTTTTGAAAGGAAAAGAGGACAGGTA
This sequence comes from Scolopax mira, assembly GCA_004320125.1. Lineage (NCBI taxonomy): Eukaryota > Metazoa > Chordata > Aves > Charadriiformes > Scolopacidae > Scolopax > Scolopax mira. Next base: position 52,083 of record BJBW01001253.1, on the reverse strand, counting down.
GATCTTCATGACCAGCAAGACATCTAACGGGTTTAAACGGAGTATAGATTAGATTTAAGGCACAATGTCTGTTAGGGAGAGGTAGGACAGCATGCAGACAGAAATACTGGCAGCCAGGACTGAGAACAAGAGATCTGCAGCAAATACGGTCTTAGTGCGAATTGCACCAGCCACTCAGTGTGATAAACATGTCGTCAGTCTAGTGCCTGTGTCACCTCCCCACTGGTGTGCAGGCAGTAAGGAGAAAATGTCTCATCTGAATGCAAAAGGTGGAGTAAGGGAGTGGGAAGGAGGAAAGGTATAGATTGTAGAGGAAACTGCAGAAAGGCAGAGGGAAACCATGACTTACAAGATGCTAATTGACTTGAGGGAATGGAAGGGTATGACTGTCTGAGGCTCAGGGGACTGAGCATGTCAAACTGGGCTTGGAGAAAAGAGCCTTTGGGAGCTGGTGAGAGGGAGGGAGTTAAAGCCTGGGAAGTTTGTTTGCTAATGGCACAGTTATGTGGTGTGGGGGCTGCAGTGACAATATCCCTTCTCCTGCCCTGACTACTCACTCCAGCCATGTGCTGGAGATCAAGCTGAATTGGAGCTATCAATGTATTTCTTTTGCCACATGAAGTGTGATTGATCATTTCCTGCAGCTTACCAGGTTCAGGTCTGCCATCAGTACTACTACCATCTAGCTCTGTTTATGTGTGGATTTCAAAGCCCTTTATCAGGGAACCTATCAATCATAGAATCATAGAGTTGTTTAGGTTGGAAAAAATCTTTAAGATTATTGAGTCCAATGTCAAGTCCACCACTAAACTATGTCCCTAAGCACTACATCTACCTGTCACTTAAAAACCTCCAGGGATGGTGATTCAACCACTTCCCCAGGCAGCCTGTTCCAATGTTTGATAACCCTTTCAGTAAAGAAATTACTCCTAATACCCAATACAAGTATGGAAACAGGAACACGAGGAGGTGAAGATAGAAGTCAAGCAAAAGGTGAAAGGAAAAGTCAGGAACAGAACCAGATTTCCCAACTATTTTTATCTAATAGCTCGTGTTGCTTTTCCAATATAGAAAGAGAATAAGCAACTGGCAGGCAGAAATGATGGGTGCTCAGGTTTACTTTTGAGTCAGCAGCAACCACTCTCTCTCTTAAGTCCCAGCAGAGGCAACAGCTGTAGAAAAAGTGGGGAATGTTTTCCTGTAAGACTATGTCAAACTTCCATTTTTACTTTACACAAGAATAGAGATGCAAAGCCAGATGTGCTGGTCAAGTTTCACTTGAGGCACCTAAATTTGTCTCTGACTTTACTGAGTGCTTAATAGCCTCAATTCTCTTGAATATTTTAGCCTGTTCAGAATACAAGAGGCATTCTGCATCTTGAAAAAATGTTTCATTCTTCTCTTTAAATGATTTTCTACTGAGTCAACTTGAAACACTTCTCTTCCTTAAATAATTTTCTTAATTGCAAGATTTAATATTGCAGACTAACCAGCAATGAGCTTTACTGGAAGCCTTGAAGAGAGACACTCCATTTCTTTAGTGATAGCCTATGTTTTGCGCCACAAAGCATGATAGATTCACAAAGAACTGGCTTGTGAATTTTTGTGCTAAACTTCAATGAGTTTGACCCCATTTTTTTTTTTTTATCCTGGAAGTAGTTTTAGAAGTCATCAGCTGAATTCTTGCAATAACACATAAATGCACTGTATTTAGCATTTAAAAACTTAAAACTAACTTTTAATTTACTGATATGCTTTAATAATTTTAATTATATTAGCTTAATTTTTAAAAATCTGTTTTCTCTGTAACATATTTTTTGTGTAACTCCTTTTTAAAAGGAAAAGTAGGAAGTGAAAAAAATGGAATTAAATTTATAAAAGAAACTAAAATGATGTGAAATTCTGTTAACGTTGCTAAAAAAAAAAAAGAGAGAAAAAAAAACTTGCAATGGTGAATTCAACCACTAGATCATTCACATAGTTTTAAAACAATACATTCCCAGAGAGTAAGTACAAGTTTACTAAGTCCTTTCTGGAAGTACAAATGGAAGGAGCAAAAAGTAGTTTAGCATCCAGGACCATTTGGCGCTTCCCTGTTCTGTGAAGGATGTATGTAGGTGACAGATGCATCCTTATGGGTGTGCTGATATCAAAAGGCAGCAGATATCAAAGTGGTTCACCAATTTAGGTTACCATAACAGGTATCAGATGGCAAAAGGTTTACAAATTACCACGCTAGGTCTTTATTTGAACTACTGATCTAGAAATCTCATCTAGAGAGTTTCTCATCTCATTGTAATTTTTCTGAATCATCCACTTTCTTGATAATACTCCTTTCTATTTTAAGCCCCTCATTTTTCCTGGCATTTTGTGTTCTTCTTGATTAAAATCAGCCTTTTCCACAGCGTTTTGGCTAAGTCAGCTGTCTAAGCAAAGCACTTGTGAAATGCATGCAGTATTGCAGTATACTTCAGAAAGACGAATCAAGGTCATTGGATATTTGCATTATGTATAAATTCATTTGGGTCATCAGTAAAACCCCCTACATGGTCTGGTGGTCTACAAAATTTTTTAGCGTTATTTACCAAAAAGCATGCTATTACGTCAAACAGTCTATTTTAAATCAGTTTCACGTTTTTCAATAAAATTAGAGAACAAAGCCACAGCTAAGCAAGCATTTAAGATAAGTGTATCTTAAGACATATATTTCAGTGATTTATAGCTGACTAGTACAAGTACCTGCAATTACTGTTGCGTCAACTTTATGTGATCAAAACAGCAAAAAATTCTGCCACTATAGCTTTCAATGTTTCTAGTTAGAAAAGATTTTAATGAAAAATCAGAACTTAAACATACTAGTGACTCATAGTACAGGCAAAATCTAAAAAAAAAAAAAAGAAATGTGAAATCCCTCCTGTAAAATTTAGTGGGGGAAAAGAAGCACACTTCTCATCTGTCATCCCAGGCTCTTTGATTGTGGAATAAAGAGTTACATTTTTATCAGCATGTTTTCAGATCCACAGTACACTTTTCTGTACTTTTCAGTCAAAACAAAAATCTGAAAAAACTTCCAACAATTGTATATACATTTCTACTATACAGGCATATGTGTGAGAGACAGAGAGAGAAGGCAGAGCCATAAATATTAAGTGTCTCTATCCTTAGGCAATGCTGAAGTTTAGACAAAAAGCAATTCTCTTGACAAGTTTTATGGAAGATAAATGTTTTCTGACTCAAATATGTTTTATAAGATGTACAAGACACTGGCAGGAATGTCTAATGCATTTCATTTCATAAATCTACAGTCTGAAGCTGAACTGAGTGTCCCAGAGGAACCGGTCTCATACACTGTCTTTTTGGTCACAGCGATTTTTCACTGCTCTGCCACAGAGACAATTCTAGCCCAGAGTGAGATACGGCCACTTAACAACTCTTTAGTACATACGTTGAGCAAACTGGAGCCTTGATTCAGCTGCTAGCCTACAATGGTCCATGGCGTAATTGAAATTATTTGTCATCTTACCCGACAGACTGAGAAGTTTATGGGCAAGGCAGAAAATAAAGCTATTTTAGATCAAGAAGCTGCCTCCCTAAGTCAAAATGAAAGATATATTCCAGAGGCACAGGAGGGTTTCTAAAGCTTCTTTTGCTGCTGTTTGTGACACGTGGCTTTTGGGCATGATCTTTCTTCTCCAATTCATTTAAGTCAGGACGATGATGAAACCTTCTGTGGATTTTGATGGCAAAGCTTATCAGATTTTCACCAGCTCTTAAAATGCATTCTGAAAAGGTAAAAAATGATACTGGAATCTGGTGTTTTACTTATGCTTGACACATACCCTTTGGGCTGAAGTGGAAAGTCATCTGCAGTAGAGTACAAATTAGCAACAGAGGTTGCAGAAAAAAGGTTGAGTAGAAATTACACTCTTCTCTGTTGCAGCTTAATCTATCATAAAGCTGGTAATTTATCAAGGAAAATAGAGGCAAACTGGCAGCACAAATGACATGTCATAATAGTCATACTATGACAAGGGACAGATTGCCCTTCTGAGAATAGGTTATGAATAGACGTTACGAATACCAGAAAATGTTTGCAATCAAAAGCGTTAAGTGTGCAAATGAACTTAATGTTCTATAATGTCTGTAATAAAACTGAATAAAAAAATCCTGGAATTAACTGCCATTTGAAGTCATAAGAACAACTGGGACTTGAATAGCTATTACATGCTTCTAATGTACCTTAAGACATTAAATTACTAATATGCACTAGATAATATGTGAGGCAGTAACATGCAGCCACTCCTACAGAGAGGGAAATAGAGTTAGAGAAGCTCAGTAGCTTTCTCAAGGTCAAACACAGCAAAATAACTTCTGGCTTCCAGGCCAGTGCAGAGGGACAGCTCATTTTTCTTTGGCAAGCTTCTGGCTCCTTGGCAAAACACTGATTTCAAGTATCAGTCTTACATGTTGTTAGACTATCCGAATTCCGGACAGTCATCTGTGAAAGAGAAAATTCCAGATTGCTTGAGGAAGGGGATGTTTTAGTCTTTTGTTCTTTGTTCCTGTCGACACTCCTGGTCCTTGTGGAGAGGAGTTGTGAGGTCTAAGAATAGTTCACTGGACAAAATGTGGGATTGATACAAACTGGTTATGGATACAGTGCATGTCAATAGAGTTTAATAGACTTGAGGAGCCTCCACTGCACCAGCACCAAAGAAACTAGACACAGGGGGGGAAAAAAATTCCTGAAGGGAAAAGAAAAGAAAGAAATTAGAGCAGAAAACTGCTCTGCACTTGTCTACATGATCCACCCTTATTAAAAATAAAATACTATTCTAAATAATCTCCTAAATTACCAGACTTGGTAGCATTATTACTGCAGCATCATAGCAATTATTCCATAAAGTTGTAGGATTCTTTTGAGATAAAGACTGAGATCAGCAAAAATAAATGCTGCCAATGAACTCTGCATTCCCCAGCAGGTGCCTCAGAGACCTGTCAGGTTCTCTCATCTCCTCAAGATTATTGACCCAACAGCAGTGACCCAATATATTGTTATCTTGTAAGGAACAGTAAAGCTCAGGATTCACTGCATATCCTATGCACGCAACACCATTGAGCATACTACCTAATCTGAAATGGAGGACAGCAGATCCAGGACCTTTGTAGTTTTGACAGGGGCTCAAGACTTCTGGGCTGACATGTCTGATGACAAATACCGCAGTGTGATTTCCATTATGTTTAATTCAGATTTTATACAAGGGAAAAGAACTACAGTCAAGAATATTAGAAAATAGCGGCATTAGGTGCAAATAACCCTCTCCTAAGTTAAATACATGTATTTTATAAATCTTCAATAAAAGTCAGCAAATTTACTAAGATCATAATGTGGCCTGAAAAAGCAATTTAAGATTTTAACAGCAAGTGTCAGCTCCACAGACCTGTAAATACTCCGAAATACTTTTACATCAGAATACTATGAAAATAACAATTGCTCCTGCAGAGGAAGCAGTCATCACCTATTTCCTCTCTTGTGAATACAAATGTTATTGATTTGTTTTGACACTAAGGAGAATAACTGAAGTACTCAATACTGCATTTTGTGATTGAAATAATAATTAATCAACGCAAAAAGACTATGAAAAATCAAATGCCTGCAGTATCATGAACTAGGATTCGTTTTCATTTTAAATGTGAAATATTGGTGACACAACCTTTTCTTATTTTCTTTCTTCTGCAAAGGGAGGCAATTGCTTCATATTGGGAAATAAATCCTTGCTTATTCAGTTTTTAATAAGCAGCAGAGCTTCAGCTTCAAATCAATAGTTAAACAGCATCACTTTCTTCAAATCAGTTAAAAGCATTTGTAGACATAAACATGATGGATGCCTAGAAATTGGAGCATTCATTGCTGTGGGGCAACAGATGCCACAATGAAGTCATACTCTAAAAGATGTCACTGGGCTTATAGTAACAAAGTGCCTTCTGCACGCAGCGTGAGCCAGACAGCAAGACCTAGGCTGGGGACAGCATGGGCAGTGCAGCCCCAAAGGAGCCTTTGGGAGACACCAGCTCCTCTCTGTGTTTGCTGCACCAAGCTTTGGGGAGATGTAGATGCATCGGACCAGCCCTGCTGGCAACGTGAGCGGTAACTGGGTACAAGGCACAAGGGGGAATGTGGATGGTTTTTCCAATCCTACTGCTACAGCCCTTTAACTGATGGAAAGAGGAACCTCCCTCACAGCCCTAACAGTTTTTCCCCAGCAGAGATTTCCCCACACTGCAGAAACATCAGCCCCCCTTCCCTGATATAAGCACATAGGTCTCATTATCCTGGTACTAAAATAAGTTGGCAGAGTGGGACAGCCTCTGGTGCCCTGACTGTTTTTCATGCAGTAAGGAGAGTCTGGATCCCTAATCGAATTCTTTTTAACTGTGTGCTATAACAAAGGTAACATTATCGCAAGGAGGTATTGTGGCAAATAATTAGGAATTTTGTCTGTTAGATCAAATATTTTCACATCCTATCTAAGAGAAGGATGATCTGATACTCCTAGAGCAAGCTGGCTACAAAGCTGCCCTTGATACTAAATAGAACATGTCATTTTTTGGATTACCTTCTCTATTCTGGGACTAGCTCAATTTTCCTTTACAAGATGAAATAAATTTTCCAAAGCTTGCTGATCTTGCAATCTATGTGAAGAGCTTGCATTTATACAACATGCTTCACTTGCTTAGACTACTTGAAGTAGCATTCAGATACACCTGCAAGTGACAGCAACAGAAAACAGCCCCAAGGCAGGTAAGGCTCTTCTGATCAAATGTACAACCTTCCTCCAGATGCAAATGGCTAAGAAGGTAGCTGCTATGGAATGGTTAAAAACTTATTTTAAGATCAAGCATATCATTTAATTTAAATTAATTGAAATACTATATTAAAACCCCTCTGAGTGACTTCTAGGAAGTCCTCATAGGTTGTTTCAAGCTAATTGGTAATACTAATCAGATGCCCTGGCTGAGTAGCACATTTGTTTTTTACTGCTCTTTTTTGAATCATACACTTCCTCTCCTTTTTTTTTTTTTTTACACAATCCTCCACGTAACCACAGCTTTGCAGTTATATACTCTGCAGTACATATTGCAAGCTAGGCATGTCCAATTAACTTCTTCTCTGCTGGCTGTATTATCTCACTCCTTGCACAGGACAATGGGATTAAGGAAATTTGGTCTTTTTCTCCTTTCAGGCTCTTTCCCCATCACTGTTTCTCCATCAGTGACTTCCCTGGAGTTGTTAGACCCCCAGAGGAGAGGCTTCACTCAAATACTATCAATGTAACTCAAGCAGTGATACTGATAGTGAGGTTATCAGGAAACAGTGCACATCAATATGTAATTTTAAAAGTTGATTCATTACCTTTCTAGCCTTTGCATGGTCATGGCTAGTGTTTTGTTCAGTTCCTCTATCATCCGGCACCCTGAAGGGTGAATGGGCAACGTGCTGGATCCAGAAGGCAGGTGCTGGCTGTGGCTGCCATACTGGTGCTGGTGAGCTGCTAACTGGGATGGCAGGACAGTGTGATGGTGCTGGGTCAAAGGCTGCTGGGAGCTCTTCTGCGTGGAATAGGATGAGAGAGAGAGGTCTGGCCCCCCTAAAGGCATGCAAATCATGACTTTCTTTGGAGGTAGTGGAGGTGACAGTTTAACTGGCATACAAGGCAGTTTCACAGGAGCGCCAGGATCTAAAACAGAAGAAAGAGAGGTCTTGGTGTTAATTTTCATGTCACTAAGATGGAGATCAGAGTATCTGCATGGGTGAGCAGGTACTGAGGTTGCTAGTCAACATGGGAGCACACACCCCTTCCCTGCTGTGACAGGCAACTCTGCATAGCATGCGCTCAGCACGGTCTTCAGAAAAAATACAGTTGTTTTGTGGCACTTCTGAGTCTCACAAAAAACATCCCAGGGCTGTGCATGCCCCTTAATAAACACGTTAAGCAATGCTTAACAAGGCTTGTGGCGCACTTTGATGCTACAAAGCTCTAATCCTCCAGAACAGCCCTGTGAGGTAAGCGTGATGTCTCCCGCTCAACAAGCACGCAAATAGGGGAAGAGCAATTCAGTGTCTGAAGTTACAGGATGACTCACCACCATCACTGCTGGAGCAAAAGCTCAGGGACTCCTGATCCTTCTCAGTTACTGCAGTGCAACCACTACAAGTCACAAGCTTTGTAATGTGCAAAACATCTGGTGTTAAAAAATTACAGCACAGGGCAAGAGAAAAGAAATAGGGTTTGAATACTAAACAGGAGTGGTCTGCAAAAACAAAGGGCACAGGAGGAGAAAATGGTAATGTGCGGAAGATTGTTAGGATTAATGTATTCTTTTACAAAAGACTTCTTTTACATCACACTTTTCACTGGACTCATGCACTGAATTTTAACCTTTTTAACACTAGGCATATTCCTTGAATCACATAGTTGATCTGCCAGGCAAAGACTCTCCTGACTTCTATGGGAAGTCAATGAAAGGTCCACAATCAGATCTGTTCTATCTGCCAGGACTCAACTGCAGGGTAGAGATTTTTGGAGTTGCCCTGTGAAATGTTTTCAGAAAGGAAAAGATGTTAATGGGAGGACTTGTAGTTCCCAAGGTGGTGGAGAAATGACCACTGCCTATGCTAAGAGCAAAAACGAGAGCAAATATTTATGCTGTAAGTTGGAACTGTGAGTTTGTGTTTAGGAGGAAGGACAGGCCCATTCCAGCCTGGAATATCATGGACATTTGGCACTGCAATCCAGCTCTGAGGGCAAGGCTTGTATGCTTTCTGGCCCCTCATTGCTTCAGTTCACTCTTCTTTCTGTAATATGGTAAAGGAACTGAAGGGCTAGCATTTTCTTTTGACCTGAGAAAGCTTGGAAGTAAGATGTTGCCCTTCAGGTTTCAAAGGTCATCACCCTCCTGAGTGATATCAGATTTATGGAGTCCTTTTCCAGATGGTTCTTTTTAGCATTAACTATCCTTCTCCTTGCCCCCTTTATTCCTTCCTCCCTCCTGACCTGTTCTGGGTATTGCCTGGTATAATCCGTATCTACCAGCTAGCGTGCACAGGTTGATACTAGGACTTCCAAGCAATAACACTTTTTGAAACTGGTTAAGGGCAGTAATGTGGAAAAAGACCACGCATGGAGCCAAGTTCACATATGACACTAAATATTTTTTTGAACTAGTAGTAGCTTCATAGCATCCACAATATTCACCTGATGCTAGTTTTTTTAATACACTAGGAACAACACGCTGACAGCAAGTCTTCCCTTTCTTCAAAGAGCTTGTAGGCTAAAGACATAGGAGAGGCAAAGGTTGTGCACAGATGAGACAGAGGCATGGAGGGAAAGTGGTCTCCACATTGCTGAGTGGGAGAGTTACAGAGAACACAACTTGAGTTGTTTGGCTTTCAGTGCAGTATCATATCCACTTGACATGGCTCTTGAAGGCAAAAATTCTTCTGATGGCTCCACCAAGGCTCAAATCTAACTCATGAGATTGCCAAAGCACAGGGCACTGCCCTCTCCTCTAAAGCAGACTGCCTTCTGTACAGCAGGAAGGATTTTTTATGCAAGTACAGGAAGGTCTCAAAGTTACTGTTTTTTTCTTACATGCACGTTATCTGTGTATATTTCCTCTTTGTATCCTGCATAAAAGAACATACCATCCTCAATAAAAGGTAAGTAACAGAAAGAGTAAATTGTATACAGCCCTGAGAATAAGGCTCCTATGGGATTTGTAGTAACAAAATGCTTTCAACCATTTGTGCTCCAGGCAATTTCACTTCTAGAATTAGTCCAGAATTACAGAGACTGCACTGAGATCTGAACTTCCATTTTGAAAAGTGCAGGTTGGTTTTAGATCCTCTTCTGCTGTATCTCAATTAACATCTTCATCTGACAGTGTGTGCACCTGGATGCCCCACCAGACGCAGAGAAGTCCTCCATAATACTGAATTCAAAGAAGTCAATTTGGTAATTCTGCAGGCTTCTGAAAAGTTCTGCATTGCTTCTGGCAAAATAATAACTGGGAGTATCAACTAGGTTTGCTGCCTTCTGTAACCCTGAAGATTAGAGCAATATCGTATGTTGGGAGTGTTGCCAAATGATTCAGGTATAAAGCAAACAGGTATCTTTCCATCTCTCTTCTAAAATATTGTGAAAATTTCTTTTCCTTTCTCATACAAGCATTCATCTAGTAGAGTGACAGAGCACTGCAGCTTTGCAGTTGCATGGGAGAATAAATCCAGCTTAATTACCCCAAGTAACCACATACTCTATCGTGAACCAGATGTGCATACTCTAGTTTCCATTCTTAACAACAAAGGTTTAGTTTTCACTTAAATTTAAAGAAATTCTTCACATCAACATGTTTTCATTGGAATCAATGTTGGGTGACTCCATTGGACACCTGCCAAAAATCTTGTCCATTATTTTTAATGTAAGGCTTTGTTCAGACTGTGTTTCACCCAAGTCCTTAAGCCTGTCTGAATACGACCCTAGTACCTAAATAGAGCCTTGAAAATGAACCAGAGGCATTAAATCTACTTGTCTGCCCTTCACCTTTGGGAGAATTCTACTTTATTTAAAAAAAAGGCTAAAAGGAGAATGACTCAAACAGGAGGAGAGTTTGACCCATTCACTTGGAAATGTATCAGTGTATCTTCACTGAGACCAGTAACAGAGACATGGTCAGATCAGTGAGTACGTTGAACAAATGGGGCCTTGCTCAAATCCATGGGCTCCAGGCACACTGTTGGAAACTGCACTACCATCATCTGGAGTAAATGAGAGAACAACTTGTCCCTGCATCTAAGAGTGAGATGACTGTGTTTTATAATTCTTTCTGCTCTTTGTTGTAATTTCACAATATATGTGATGCATGTACCAGGGATGGAAACAGTTATCCTCTCCAGCATGGTATATCCATCAGGCATGGACATCTCTAGATGAATATGAAGCTGGACAGTGGAAATATGAACATGGAATCTGTGATATGTGTCTTCTCAGTGGAACACTACCAGAGTCTTAAATCATTGCACAAAGCGATCACATGACAGCAGAGAAGCAAACTGTGTGAAGCCAGGTATGCAAACCTGATTAATCTCTTTTGGCTAAGGTTCTTCATTCTCAAGAGAACAATGAGCAATTTTGAAAGATGTTGGTTCCCAGCAGGGTTGTGACCACTCAGCAGTGTGCATGGCTAAATAGTAACTGCCAGAATTGATGAAAGAGATGTTATAAATAGAAACCTTCCCATTGCTGATAACAATAAATTACTTAAATTTATTTAAGTAAAATAACAAAAGCTAGTTGTGGATGTCACAATATTTGCTGTGGATGAGATCTATGATAAAGAGGCCACCCCTCACCCCTTCCATATAGATAACTTCCTTAATATCTATAGTTGCTGCATTTCCTCTTGTTTTTTTCAGGAGACATATGAATAAACTTTTATTCATGGCATAGAAGGTCCACATGTGGTTCTTCTAATGTGTTTGGAGTACACTGAAGCTCTACACTAACTCTTCTTGATTCCCTGTGATGCCGGCATTGTACCTGGCCAGCAAGGAAGTCAATGGCCTCTTGGGTCGTATGAGAAGAAGAACAGCCAGGAGATCAAGTGATTTCTCCCCTTCTATTCATCACTCCTTGAATCTACATTACTGTGTGGAGCTTTGGGTCCCCCGGGAAAGACATCAAAAGCCTAAAATGAGTTGAGCAGAGGGTCACCACGAGAGTTGAAGGCCGGAGCAGCTCAGAAGTTTCTTCTGTGAAAAGAAACTGAAGGACCAGGATTTGTTCAGCTTGGAGAAACCATAGCTTGCTGGGAGGAACCTAACAGCAGCCCTCCAGTACCTATGAGTACTTATCAATAAGTATATTGATTATCAATAAGGCGGAACCAGGCTCTTCACACTTATGCATGGTGGAGGGGGAGACGAGAGGTTCTGTGTTATAAAATACTGCAGAGAATATTTATTGGATAAATTGTAGCTGTAAATACTTTTATAATGCTGTAATTAACAACCAGCTGTGTTGCGGCAATACAGCATGACACCAGGCATCTGTGTTCTCAAACCTCATCCAGGGCTTGTCTGCATTATCAAAAATAACTTTTGGGGTCTCTCAACGCTTTCCACCCTATTAAATGTTTGCCTCTAATTATGAATTAGGTCTTACTCTGTCTCTTACAGAGACATAACTAGAAAGCACAATCTCAGGAGATGTGCTATTTTTCTCCTCAAAATCTTGAATGAAGAAAGCAAAAGAACACAAAAAGTTTTGCAAACCTTATATATAATAGCTGAGTGGTCAGATATGACCAAGTCTACACCCTACCATAATATTAGGCTAAATTTGGGCTCAAATACAACCAGGTGTTGCTGCGATCCCAGCTTACTGGCATATATTTTATTCTCTGATGTTTTAGGGCACTTCATTGGTTACCGGTGATTCAGTTGTTTGAATGGAAAATATCTAATTAGTTTCAGAAAACATTATCTGTGCTGGTAAGAACAGCGTAATGAATCAAGATCAAAAGGAGCTTTATACCACTATGTTGTCATATCAAATCAGATATGACCAGTCTTCTTGTCACTTTTGGCCATTGGGATTTTACCCCAGCATTCCAATTACATTTAGTCCCAGGTGACTATTTCAGCTCCTCCTATATTTTCAATGAAGGGGTCTGCAAGTGTTGTTCTAAATACCTGGATTCTGCATGTGGATGTTGAAGAATTAAAATGATGAAAGAAATTCTGTCTATGTACATTGTCTAATAATAAACATATCAGAAAACCAGTAGAAGGCTCACAGAAGTTGGTAACTGGCCAACAGCAAATGAAGAGCTGTGGAACAACACTATCAAAACACTTAAAGATCATGTTTTTCTCCTAGGGTTGCTTGTCTTCTAGGGCTGCATGGACACTTCCAGACCCAGTGATGTGATAGGGATGTTCCCTGTGGAAACACCATCATCAAGAGCATGGGAGATAGTGTGAGGCAAAGCACGGAGCATCTTCTGCAGCAGCAGTGGCACGACTCCTTATGACTAACTTGAAGTCCTCTCTTTGCCCTGTACCCTTTCCTGCACTGCCCCCACAGTACCTCAGCCTTAAGAAGAAGCATGCCAAGGTTGTGTGATTTATATTTGCTAGTGGTAGTTTTCTCTTCTTGTCACCTTTAAAACGTATCTTTTCTTTTCATTCTTCACAAAATTAAATGTGTTCTTATGTTTATTTTAGGTCTGTTCTTTTATGTGCATTTCTTATCAAAGGGACGGACAGTCTTTGTCTTGGCACAGGCAGATAAATGTTTGAGATGGTTCACAAATGCTTTCAGAGATGAGGAATGTTTCTTTTCCATTTCTAAAACCTGTATTTTGACAAACCCTTTATTGAAGAACATCGTGAGAAGTTCACAGCAAGATGGTGGTCAGACTCAAAGAAAGCATTTCTTTCCTCAAGTTTTGTATATAAAATATTTCTTTTTTTTTTTTTTACAGGCTGACCACACCTGCAGTGTTTTTGTAATATATGTTTGTATAAAATATGTTTCTACTAAATAAACATATGCATATATATATCTTAAGACAGAAGTTGAGGCGCTTCTACATTTTCAGATGTACCTGAACCCTTCACAAGATCACATCTCCCCTTGCAGTCGTCTTGAACAGAGCTACCAGACCATGAAACCACTGTCACTCTCCATTAGCCAAGCCCACTATGTTTTAATTTGTCCTTCAACCTTCTCACAAAATCTTCAGTAGAAAAATGGATATGCAACAAGAACAGAAAAGTCTTCACCTCAAATGCCAGAATTCAGATTTTACTTGTTTTCTCACACACAAGCTGAAGATATCTCTGGAGTAATTAGTAAAAGAATAGCATTAATTCTACTTCTCACTGATGAGGGTGCTTCATTAGGATTGATTACTCATTTCCAAAGATTATACACAGCTAAAATAATTACCAGCGGAGAGCACAAGGCACTGAACAACACATATATCCTTTAGACCACCAAAGTAAATGGACCCTTAAGAATAAGTTTAATACTGTTATTTATAAGGTATCTATAAATGAAGCTTTCAGTTCTATGAGGAATAACTGTCAGTTAAATTAGGGTCCTGTGAGTAAATGTGAATCTCTGTTCCTTTCCCCTGGGGGTTCTGTATATGAATGTACAAATATTTGTCTATGTGCACACACAAGAGTTTATTTACGACTGGATGAGAGACCGCTAAAGGCCACCATAAAGTAAGAAAAGTCACAGTTCTGTTTCACTTTCATTGGAAAGTTGTCACCATCAAGCAATTGACTTATGCACATAGCTTGAGTCTGACTCTTCTTTGCACAAAATCTCCAGCTGCAAAATAAACCCCATCAGAAGTCCTCAACCTTTAAGTCTTTTGCTGTCACTTATAAAAGAAAGGCTTATGAATGAAGGACCTTTAGTACTTGAGTTTTTTCCTATGCTATTCTGATATTTTTTTATTTCTTCCATGTTGGCCTCATTTCTGAGCAGCTTCCTGTAATTGGGACAGAGTGTTATGGGAGATCATAGGAAGCTGGTTTTGTCCTCACCTGAAGCCATTAATACTGCTTTGCAGGCTGCAGAACTGCCCATTCAGTTTGTAGTATAAGGCAAAATATTAAGCATTATGTATAGACTTTGGCAGGAGAGAAAGTAAAGAGATTTCACATAAAATGAACAAAACTATACAGAACAAAAATGTGTGGTCATCCGAACAGAAACATGAAAAGACTATGTAGAGATATGAGGAAAAAACAGAACATGCCCTTTCCTAATGAGCTCTCTCCTAATATATATCCTAACCCAAATAAAACGGGTATTAACCATCATGGAAAAAACCAAACCTCTAGAAGGTACTAATTGGGTCTGAATATTTCTCATATCAGCCCTGAAAAGATCAGGGGGGTGTTAATACATGAAGATTGACCCAGTGAGAAGACGGGCAGCTGCCTCAGTACAGAGATACACCCCACCTTGTCTTGAGCTTAGGATTGTGAGGTGCTGCCTCTTGGGCAGCAGCTGAAATTACAAGCAGACTATTCAAAAAGCGCAGGCAAGCACTTAGGGAACCTTTTCTGGTCTGTGTAAGCGTAGCCATACTTTGCTTTGGTGGTCTAAATGAGAGACTGGAGAGACCAGACCCACCAATCCTCTTTCCATATGTACCTAGAACTTTGAATCCCGAAGAGCCTGGACACTTGTGAAAACATCTGGAACAGCAACATGCTGTTCATGAACAGCAACAGCATAAGCTGCAGGACACCAAAATCCTGGTTATTGGGAACTGGAGCTGCCCATCACCAGCAAAACTCACCAGATGGAGGGGAGTAGTCAGAGCAGGGGTGGAAAGGGGGAGAGCTAGGCAGGGAGTGGGAGTAGGGAAGCAAAATGGCAAGAAGCCATGGGACAGAATGGCCAGTCTAAGGGTCAGGGGGCCAAGTAAAAGACAAACACATGGAAAAATACAGGGTGTGTGCAGCAGGAACCTGCCCAGATGGTGGTTGAGGGCAGAAGCAACAAAGGGCAAAAGGAGATACCAAAAATCTCCCTTTCCTCTCAACCCTCACCTCTCTTCTCATTAAAGGCACTTAAAGGTATCCTAGCATATTCCTGATATTTCCTTTCCTATCAAAGCACATCCTGCAATTTTTGTGGTGAAGGTCAGTCTTGACCTTGGGAAACGCAGTGGCGGTCTTAGGTAATTACAGCTGAGAGGGAAAGTGCCCTGAAGCAAGCCTGATGAAGTTATAGCCTGAAAATGCTCCGTGATCCCTGCCCTAGGTACAACACTGATACATTACCACCACACACAATGATACGTGCAAACACCATTACAGAAGGAGAAAGGACACTGGGAACCTTGCTGTCAGGCTGGGTTTTTCCTGTAAGGGAAACGGTGGTGCTGAGGGTCCAGGAACACCTACTTACCAGTTAAATGGCTGGCAATCCTGGCAATAGGTTTAGGAGGCAGGGCAGGGGGCTGTTTGAGGAGGGACAACTGTTTCACTGGGGTGTCCTCATGGTCTCCAGGGAAAGCAGCAGATTTTTTGGGGGGAAGTAGCAGGACTGGCTTAGCTGTAGGATCTTGGGAGAGGAGGACGCTGGATTCATTGGATGTGGGACTCTCTTCAGACACTGGAGGACACAACCACATCATAGACGCAACAACGTTACGAGCAAAGCAGCAGCGGATACGGGTGCAGTAAGACAAGAACAGCAGCGCAGCAATGCAGGTTAAGAACAACTATAATAGATTTCACTCGAACATCATATAACATGGAAAGGAGGAGAGAAAGAAAGAGAGAAAAAGAGAAAGAGCAGGAGTAACACACATCTACGAAACAGCTGAATTTCCCATTACCTCTGACAGAAGCCAGCTCCCTTAATGCCAGGCTGGGACACGTTCCCACATCTTGAACACAAATCAAGGGCCTTAAAATGTCACGTCTCAGATGGTCTGTCACCACAGCTTGCTCAGGACTACATATTTAGCAGGTGGTCTCTAAACTTATCCTATAAATGCAAAAGTACCTCAGGAGGCCTACTCCATTTCAAAGAGGCCGCACAGTTGCGCAGGATCACGGATGAACACTTCTACCAGTCGCTTCTCCTCACTCAACAGTCATCCACAACTCTCAGCATTAAGTGATGCAGAAAGAGGAGCTAACCTAGATGTACAGCACTGCTGTCTCCTTGCATGGGCTGGGGAAGCTGTGCAGAGAGCCTCACCAGGGCAGCTGGCTGTGCCAGCTACTGAAACATGAATGGTGTGAACATCACCCAACACCACGCAGCAGCTAAATGGCACAACTTTGTACCTTAGGGTTTAAAAACGTTAGGAGCTCTCTGCTCTAGAGCTCATTGGCGCAACTGAGACGTAGCGAGAGAGTTAGAAATCTACTCTTAAACATCCACAAAGTGCAGGGACTTCACCTTACTAAGAAATAGGTTACTGGTGTAGAAGTTGTCTTCTATGCCAAGTCAGTCAAAATTTCTCATGGAGCATCCAGTGACAATATGTGTGCTGTCACCTCCTCCGCCACTAGAAGACTTTTGTCTTTGACAAGAATTTCTCAGGGTTGGACACCACATGTTAGAAATCAAAAACTTGTTTCAAACTGCTTAGAGTACCTACATCATAATGTAAGCAAGATGTTACCTGTCCCATCCATGATCTCTGTGGTTGGGAGCACCTCATATGAGCAGGGTTCCCCAGGTGCTGGACCCGACTCCAGTTCTGCTAGTGCTGGCAGGGATACTTGGCTGGAGCTCAGCACTTGCCCGGAGCCCAGAGGCTGCCCATTCTCCAAAGCTCCTTCTTCATTTGGTATGGAAAGTTCCCCATCTGTTCATAGTTGGAGGAAAGCAGAATGACAACAGAAGACACATAAATATGATGCAGAAACAATTGAATATGAAATCTGCTCTCTATTAGCTTGCTTGCAAATGAGGAACCTGAACCGAGATCAGACCAATAAGGATCAAATCAATATGGTTTGTATCTCAAAAATACAACTTGTGCAGAGCAGTTGTTGGAGATGTCTGATTGTGATGTCCACAGCAGTTTCACAGAAACTGATTACCTGTCTGATACCATTCTACTTGCCTTAAGGAGTTATTTGAGAAATATGTGTCAAATATCTGCGTTGATCCTTTGCTTACCCTAGGATGGTCATTATGATCCATGCTCTAAGCTGGATGGTTCCTGACCATTCTCCACCCATGGGACCACAAAATCTTATTTTCTGTCTGTCTCTGTTGAAGCTGGGAAGTCAGGAATGAGGAGAATGGGCTGGAACTGAAGCTATGGAGCTTTCTTAAAGAATACTAACATACATAGTATATAATTTATGATATTTTTAATAATAACAATTATTCTTTTCCCTTAAACCAATTTTTATGCTATAAGGGACACATGCAAAATCACAGAAGTATGTCCCTGTTTTGCACACAAATAAAAACATTTCAGCTCCCAGCATCAAAATTTAAGAGAGAATAATTTTATTTTATTTTTTTTGGTGCAAGGTCTTGATATTGGGATATAGCAGATTCCGTTTAGAAAGCCTGTTCTTAAAGTTATTAATAATATCTCCTCTGAGGAAAATTTCTGTAACAGCAGCTGGTATTTTCTTTCCTATCAAACACCATTTCACAATAGAAAGAATAAAGAACAGAAGTGAGGGATCAGATCATTCTCTATGGTGTCAACCCACATGATTTTTATCTCAGAACTTGTTATGCACAGCGCTCTGGTACCTGTAGGCAATGACTACATGGATATCTCAATTACAATTTTATAAAGGAAAGTGTTCAACCTCTATGATTATGAGTGGAAGCTTGAAAATATAACCAGAATGTGACCTGTAAGGCTAAAAACCATCAGGCAAATAAATGGAGCCTAATTTTACTATGCATTTCAATTATTCTTTTAAGTCAAATTTAGGATTTCAGGATCTGGTTCTTCATTTTGGGTAATTTTGATTAGCCATATTACTGCTCAATGTACTGAGTAGAAATGTACATTATTGAAGTGAGTGTACATTTTCCCCTCACAGGTCTTAGATGTGCAAAACACTCTGGAAAACAATACTGAAAGAAGAAAAAAAAATTAAGTTTCACTTAAGCATCAGGAAACAGCAATTAACAAGTCTGAAAGTACATTAGCTGATAAGTATTCAGAATTATGTTTCTGCCTTTTAAAGCTTCTCCACAGTGTGCGAAGATGATCTTCTGCTTATTTTGTAATTTTTAGAAATACCAAGGCCTTGACTTTCTTGTTTTTATTGGAGGCTTTTTGAAGACCTGGAGAGCTATTATGGTACACAGCCACATCATACTAGACTGAAACCTGACCCACATCTTTGAGAGCAATCAACTGAGCTGGCTAAAAGGTGTCAACATTAATCAAAACCAAAGGTTTTGGCCAACTGTTTACAGCAGTGTCTTCTTTTAACTGCTGTGGTCATTCAATACAAACCCATTTATTTCCCTAGGCAGCAAAAATCAAACAACAGCTCAGCCAGTAGGAACGTTTTTTGACTTAGCCGTTTGGGAGAAATGCTATGTAGTCTGTGGTTGCTCTGCCTCCCTTTTATAAACACAGGCTTTTACACATGTTCGGGACAGGGGCTGCTGTTGTCTTAGGCTCCTGGTTTCATGACTGCTTCTTAGGCAGAACAACCGTTTCTTGAATGAAAAGCAGTGATTGTGTTCAGCAACACTCATTAATTCCGTGCAGGACTAAAGTAGTTTGTAACTGTGAGCAGACAAAAAATATGCATGATAAAACCAGTAACAATTATTTTTGGGAGGCATGTCTACACATTTTTAATGAAGTGGGATGCCTATTGTAACATGCTGAGCACCTTGAAATCTTATTTGTCCTAAGTGCACTTTGCACTTCTCAAGGTATATTCAGCATGATTGAAGAAGGTAGTATTCAAATGACCTGTTGAAGGTTTACAATTGCAAAGAAGTAAAATGTGAGAGAAAACTTTGGCTTTTGCTTTTTGTCATAATAACAAGTATGAGAGCCCTCTGTACTGACAGCATAAACTCTTTTATTCTCACTCTGAATATGTACAATATTCATTTAGACTCTAAAACTTGTCCTTGGATTTGACTGAAATCAACAGACATGACACAAAATCATGACTGAAATATACACCCTAAATCTGATCTCACTTAAAGGAGAACCACGTGGGGAGCTGCTCAAGTACAGCAAACAGATCAAAGATGCAGATGAAATAATTTGCAGAATGAAGAATATGTTAGAGTGAATTAGTCCAGGATCAGAGACATACTTGACAACCAGATATAAGAGGCAAATTACTTCCTATTTTTGAAGTACTAAAATCTATGTCGGTTAGCTGACAGAAAAATGAAAAGAATTCTGGTAATGCAATTATTACATACACACAGATGAAGTGATTAATCTTCAGGAACTGGCTATGAGTTTTTTTCAGAGTGAGAACATAAGTAATCTTTTGTTCTCACACTTGCTAAGTCCTTTGCTGTGTTTTCACAGAGCCTGCTGCTGCTTAGTGGAGAATGAACTTCCCTAAATGCATGAGCTCGATAATATCAGCTGAGTTTGAATCAACTGCATCTGGATGGGACTAGAGAAGGCACCTTGACCTCTGCAGCAATAGGAGCACACGAAGGTTGCTCTTCTGTTATGCAGGAGGCCCTGCACACCCCAAGTCACTGAAGAAATGGGACCTCAGAGGAAACGCTCTGATGCAGATGACTCTACCCAGACACTCTGATTCACCTTAGCATGTGAAAATAACAGCATAGGGTAAAGGCCCAGAAACGCATAGATGATATGTTCAAAATATGTGTCCCCCAAGCATGGTTTGTACTCCTGAACTCACCTGCCATTTTCACTTCCGGGTACATTTTCAAAAATTGCCTGGTGCGAAGCAGCCCACAGTGCACCATGCTGACTGATACAGAGCACTCCTTTTGTTGTTTCTGTACATTGAAGCTCTGCCTACCCTCCCACTGTGTCTTTTCATTCTGAACATTATGGATAGGGAAATTCTTGCATGTCTGAAAAACGCCATGTTCATGAGCTCCTTCCACAGACAAATGGATTAGGAAGTCAAAATGATTAAAGTTTGAAATCCTGAGTTATTTTGCACTTTGGGTTGTCTCCTTCAGTACTTGCCTGCTCTCAAATAACACTGTCCAGGCAAGGATTCTTGATGGCAAAAGCTAGGAAAACAGAAAAAAAGTCATGTCCTTCTCTGCAATGGCCGCCATGGGCTAGGGGATGGAAAACTGAATGTTCTTGCACATGGTCAAGACTTGTCCCCAGGGCTGTATCCTAGCCTTGGTGGCTACCTTAGGACAGGGACTAGTATCCTTAGTCTCTCAGCAGACCCCTGATTTTGGGGATCCTGTGGAGCTTACGATACTCTTAAGATGATGCCTGGATGTCCTCCCTACTTCTGGAGGAGTTAAATCCTTTCAGCATATTGCAACTGCTGCACATGTGGCCCTCTGGTGGCTGCTATGCCTTCCTCCTTGCTGCGTTTCCAAAGCCACTTCAAACTTATGCTCACACACTGCCACAAAACCTGACTTAGTATACATAAGTGCCCCATTTACAGTTCTGTCAGGATTTAGGTAACCTGAAATATGGGTCTAAATGCATCATTGTGATTAGACAGAGAGTAAACAAACATAAAAGTATAAAACGCGATGACTGCCCATGCTTCCTTGCCATCATCTCTTGTAGCAAGCAATCAGTTTACACTCATGCTAGAGTGTCATGGTTTTGGCTGGGATAGACTGTCTTACTGGCAGCTGCTATAGTGCTGTGTTTGGAATTTGGGATGAGAATAATGTTGATAAAACACTCATGTTTTTGGTTGCTGTTGAGCAGTCAAGGCCTTTTCAGCTCTTCACACCATCCCATCAGCGAATAGGCTGTGAGTGCAATAAAAGTAGAGAGACACACAGGCAGAACAGCTGACCCCAATTGACCAATGGGGTATTTCGTACCATATGATGTCACACTCAATATATAAAGCTGGGGGAAGAAGAAGGAAGGGGGGAATGTTCGGAGTTATGGCATTTATCTTCCTAAATAACTATTATGTGTGATGGAGCCCCGCTTTCTTGGAGATGGCTTAACACCTACCTGCCAATGCGAAGCAGTGAATGAAGAAAGCAGTGAATGGGAAGCTTGTTTTGCTTTGCTTGCATCCACAGCTTTTGCTTTACCTTGTCTTTATCTAACCAGCAAGTTTTCTCATTTTCACCCTTCTGATTCTCTCCCTTATCCCACTCCCGTGAGCGGCTGTGTGGCGCTTGGTTGCCAGCTGGGGTTAAACCACAACATTACAGGTAATCTCATCTATGTTCAGATAAAAGAAGAGGCATCAAAATACTACAAGTAGATTTAGTTCCTTGACCAGCTCCATGCAACTGTGGGAAATTCTAAAGACAGTAGCTTTTGGGATGGTTACACCTTAATATGCAAAATCAAAGCTGTTTATCTGTGTGTGGGAGCAATGGTTTAGCAAAAATGTGAGTTCTTCTAAATGCTGTGGTATGTTCTGAGTTGCAGGTGGAAGCTGTATTTTTAACCTCTTGGCACTGCCCGCCCACAAACTATTAGAACAGAGGGTGCCTCATCAGATACTGTGTGCTTTTGGAAAAATAATAAGTTGAAGAAGTATTTGAAAAAATTGCAACACCTTTGCCTACACTGTCAGAAGACTCAAGTCACAGAATTCTGGAAATGGAGGATGACAAAACCTGATTCTGTCTGGCCCTTGCCAAGAAAAGAGCTCTCTGCAGTTCAGTCTGGAGGGATTTCGCTTGACTAGTTTAACTGTGGGGGCCACTGAAGTGATAAAAGCATTTCTTGCTTCCCAAATATAGCAGCTGGACTGCAGCGACTCTCCCATGTGTGAACACTGTGACTTACTGCGCTCTGCAAACTTCCACCTGCTGGATGACACAACGTCCTCTGAAAAGCCAGCAAGTCCTGAAGCAAATAGGTTAGTGTCATTTTTATACAGCAGGTGAACAAACTCCCTAATTCCATTTTTCTTTAAAATAAAATATACAATAAACCCAATACTAAGCACAGGGCAAGCTTCAGAACTTTTGTTCTTGGGTCAGTTTAATCCATATTAAGTTTCCTTTGATCGGTACAGATTTTTTTAAGAAAGAAGGCAGCCAAATTACTCATGCACAGGATGATTCTGTATGCTTTGTTGTCCTCTTAGAAAAGGGAAACAAAGAGATTTAACATTACGGCTACACCTGCTGTCTGTGCAAGATGCCTCTTGGCATGGAAGGTGCTACCATCATCAACTGAAGCCTTCTGCTATGAATTGCTAAAGTCTGCTGTATTTTCTTGCAGGATTAGAGATTCCCTAATGGGAATTACAAAGAAAATGTTATTTCCACTTAAGATTTGCAGTGAGATACAATACCCTGTACTAGAATTACTCTCAGATTATTACACCACTGAAGGAAATACTGCTTTTGCTCTACAAATCTTGCCTTACTCATACCCTTATATCATCAAAGCTTCTTATCACTGCCACAATACTTGTGTATCACTACTTTCTTCTCTTTCTTTCAAGGAGGGGTACCAATTCTTAGCTTCCTGTGTTTGCAACCAGCAGGAAATAATGTAGGATACTGAATAAGAATCCGTTTTGCATTATAGTTTCCCTTTCAATGGCAACTGACAGTGAAAAAATCTGATGTCTCTGCTTTTTGCACTGGAAATAGGAAGCAGTGGCAGGTATTTTATACCAGCTTTTTCTAGTATGAGAAGGTGAAAAATGACTATAAAGAGGAATTATTTTCTTTTTTTTAAGATGAGGACACCCAGACAGCTTAGCATGTGCTTCACAAGATGACACAGAAGATTACAAACTACAGGATTATTTGACGAATGGAGAAAGCTGTAGTGCTTTGGTAGCGAAGTAGGGGGAATCTCCCCAGGTGTCAATCTGGAGGGCAGGGTCAGGTTGCACAGAAAATGTTTTTCCTGGACATGCCTTTAGATGTATGTAGGGGTGGGTCAGAAAGGAGGTATGTGTAGAATGTGAGGCACGTGTCTGAATGTGAGGGATGAAGGAGGGCACAGCCTGAAGGCTGAGTTCTAAACTGGCCAGGGCACAGAACAGAGAGCTATGCCCTGGCCTCTCCTGGGCTATGACACACTTGGTGTGACAGCCTGGACTGTGCCTCGTTGGCCGCAGGGATGCATGCCTCATAGCCATGTATCCAATCTGACTCACACTCCAAAATACAGACAACCCAAGGCAGTGAGTAGAGCAAACCTTTCGTCATTCTACACTGAAGTTGCATCTAGGATGACTTCCAAGGCAGCAGGACATAGTCAGAGCTCAGCCAATGTTAGATCTAAAGGACTAGCAGCATCTAAAATGCACAATGGGTAAGAACTGTAGAACTTAATGACAAGCAGCATATTTCTCTGGTAAATTTTTAAATTCCCAATAAGCCAGACTAAAAAGGTAGATAGCAGATTTAAATGCTCCAGACTTCATGAGGTAGACCCTACTTCAAATATCATAGAATAGTTTGGGTTGGAAGAGACCTTAAAGATCATCTAGTTCTAACCCCCCTGCCATGGGCAGGGACACCTCCCACTAGAGCAGGTTGCTCAAAGCCTCATCCAGCTTGGCCCTGAACACTTCCACAGTGGGTATCCACAGCTTCTCTGGGCAACCTGTTCCAGTGCCTCACCACCCTCACAGTAAAGAATTTCTTGCTAAAATCTAATCTAAATCTCCCCTCTTTCAGCAACTGTGGAAGTTTGTAACTTACATTGACTTCTAAGAGGTTTTATACTGGTATAAAAACTTTTAGATTTTGAATTAATGGGGCTTTCAAGCACATGCATAGGTTCTTCTGAAATTAAGAGGCAATTTGGAGTGTCTTTATATAATTTGCTGAATTCATTGCCTTAGTTATTGACAAGGGAAGTAGCAAAACAAATAAAAGCTGTGGTTAAAGATTGACACATACGTAATAGATGTTAAATGTGTGATGCATTACCAGTGTAAAACAACGGTGTTTGTAAAACAATGGCATTCTTCATAAATAATACATTAGCAACCCAACAAATTAATTCTCCTTAACAAGGAATTATTATTATGTCTTCTGGACTGTTTAAAGGGAATGCGCACTGTTCTGTGCTTGCCATATCCAAAACCTTTAAATGCTTCCCTTTTCTACAACATAAAATCCCAGAGTAACTCAACCAGACAATGACAACACACGCAGGCACGGACCCACTCCATCTCCCCGCAGCCTGGATGCCTCACTGTTTTGCAGCAATTGACTCCTGCATAATGCTGTGATTTATATTTCTATGGCTTTATATTTCTGATTAGCTTTCAGTTTTATTTGCTAGATAACTATCACACGTATCCAACAGCGAGGGCCAGCCCACAGTGAAATTAAAAGAGATGTCTGGAGATCTTATTCTGCACAGTCCTGCAATTCAGGACTGTATTCCCAGTTCTTAATATTACAATAATGTAATATCTAGCCATAAAACTATATGGGATGTCAACTTAATACTGTGAAAAGAGCACTTACCTTTATCAAAAATTTCTTTCAGCACTCCTCGTTTTATAAGCTCCTCTCTGCTTTGCCTCATTGATATTTTTCTTTCCAAAGCTGTAAGCAAAGAAGAAAGGTCAATATAAATAGAAAAGAAGGGAAATGACTCTTTTATAAGGCTCTATGCCTTTTAAGGCCTTTAAATAGTGCTTCTTCTTCTCTTCAAGTCATTGGTACATTAGCATCTCAAATTAAAGGCTGCTGTCAGTCCAGAGAATCTGCCTGCTGCTGTAGCATGGTTGTTATTGACAGAAATGGTTGTAGACTGACTGATCCGAGGGCATGCCTGCACTGCCATTGCTTAATTTTGACACATGACCAAAGCACTGCTGTGGAGAATTAGAGATAGCAAAGGGAGAAAAAGGCAATTAGTGCAGAAACTGGAGGGGGAAGGTAGGAAAGGTGGCAATGTGGAGGATCACACCAATGAAAGACGTGGCCAAGAACTGTCCCCTGGCCTCTGCTGCCCTGAAGCCAAGGCTTGTTTCCCACTAACACCAAAGACAGCAGAGCAAGGTGTTCAGAACAGTGCAAAATAGGAGCTTTATGGAGCCTTCTCCTCCCTGGAGGGGTGTAGTCCCCTAAAAAGGTGTAAATGAGGGGAACTCCACAAGAGCCACTGCAATTTACACCAGATCTGAACAGCTCCTGTATTGCCTGCTTGGAGACTCTGGTCACTGGGGCAGCAAAGCGACAGACAGAAATTCCGTGTTTGTTTAGTTCAGCAGTAATTAAAACAATGTCCAATTAACCAAAACACCACAAAGGACATGCATTCAGGCAAAGAGCCGAAAGCCAGCAACCAAGGGGAGCAAGAAGTGATGTGCAGGAGTGGCTGGGACTGCAGGCGCTCTGCGAGAAACAAGCTTCCACCTGCCAAAAAAGAGGCACAGTCAAGGGCAAGTCGCTGCTGCCATATGCTCCCCTATCAGGCCCAGCACAGACGCACACACGCACAAACGAACAGGGATTTAGCATCTTCTGTCTGCCCAAGGCAGATTTAAAGCAAAAAAAAAGAGGCTCTGAAACCCTCTCTCCCTCCTGGAAAACAGGAGGATGTCACCTTTTCTGGCACTGCTGCACGTTGGCTGCTCCCCAGGGGCACCGTATACTTGGTGAATTAGCTATGCTTACACTGACACACTGCACTCATTGCAACTTATTTGCTGTCAGATATGTACAGCTTGGTATGCACAGGGCTGGCTCTGCTTCACCTTTTCCCATAGGATACATTTAGGTTTCCCCATTTTTAGAAGCAGTTTCGAACATGCATTCTTCAGGACAGAGAAGGTCAGTAGGTATAGTCGGTAGCTAATAAAACCCCCTGTCTCCCCTAAACACACTCTCAGCTTCAGCATCGATCAGAATTAATGGCAGGTCCCTTTGCTAAGGCACAAGACCCCATACCCATTAGCCAGTGACCTAAATAAAATAGTACATTTTTATTTTTGAGGCTGTTGACATAACAGCCACAGCATTTTCCAGAGTGCTTTAGTCCCATTTGATGAAGCTCTTCAGGCACCTCACTGACTTTCAATGAAACTTCAATTTCTAAGTTTCCAATAGGATTTTGAAATGAAACGCCCAACAATCAGAGTCACATTGCAGACTGCTCCCCAACCTGTCTTTTCCCTGCACTGAAGGGGACCTATTCTGGAACAGTATTTAAACTTTTCCCCCCTTCCTCCTTAATAGCTGCCCCCACCCCCTCCAAAAAAAGCCCAAACAAGCAACAGCTAACTCTCAAGCTTTCTTCCACCAATGAAATTGTTAAAACCTTGACTAACTTTAAAGAGCAACTCGGTAGCACCCAACACGTTTTCAAATAGTTCTAAGAAAGTATACTTTTCTGTTAGTGTGAACAGCAAAGAGCACTCAGTCCGTCCAAGCTTGTTCTTCTTGGAAAAACAAGTTGGGTGAAACCTCAGCAAAGCAGCAGTTTCTGCATATAAACAGCAGTACTGCTCACAAAACAAAACACGGACAAATACTGCTTTTTCAGTACTTCATCTTAAATAGCTAAGTAACAGATCCTCATTTTACACACAAATTCACTGGGACCCACCCAGGTTCACCATCTCACTCTTCTGCCTGGTCAACAGCTGGCTACTACGCAATGTAGCAACATTACTACCGACTTCATAGATAGGAAGTACCATCACATTATTGAAGTAGTGCTAATAAACACAGTAATTTTGGGGACTGGAAATAAGACTTCTGGAGGACCAAGTGCTAAACTGGGCTAGCAGGACATTTTTAAGAAATGCAGAAGCGCCACTCTCAAAACCATTGCTGGGGAAGACACTCAAGTATTGACCAAGACTTCTCAAAGTCATGGAATATGCAGTATAGCAGAATTTCAAAGGTAAAATATGTATTTTTGGGAGACTGTGTATATATACAACAGGCTTTTCAGATACTCCCTTTTAGTTATAATCTGCTTCTGACCAAGAATGAAAAAACCCCACAAGCCTCCAGTTTGAAAACAATTTTTTCAGTTTCTAAATCCTCTCTAAGTAGGTACAGGACTTAAAGTATTAATTATTTTCCTACTAAGCCAGTTTAATTAATAAGATATTTAGAGGAAGGGCATGCTGGGCTAAGAGCAGCACTGAATGATAATAACAGATGTTATACTAAAACTATGGAACATGCTGCCTTCCTTTAAAACAAATCTTCCTCCCAAACAAGTCTTGTACATTTAAGTGCATGGACTGCTATGCTACTGCTGGATCAGATGGAAAAAAAACACGAGTGCTTAGATGCAGAACTCATTAGGATCTAACAGCCTGAACAATGAAGTGTTTCACTCAGTCTGGATTTCTCTCGCATAGATTGCCAGTTCTTTTACGAAGGATTTTCTTTTCAAGCAGAAAGCTGATACAAAATAAATTCATTCACTCTCCACTGAGAAGGGATCCATTCACAGCAGAGGATAAATAAAAACCTCTGAATTAATCCTTGATCCATGTGAACCTTGTAAATTCTGTGATGGGGAAAAATGAAATATAATTAATATTTAACAAAAGATGTATTGCTTCACTGGCGATTTTCCTTGGTGATTAACCTAATTTTTTTCATTTGTACAATCTTCCAGGAGATTAGAAATAAGCATTAAGCCCTCTTTATTGGGTCTATTTATGCCAGAAACTGGTTATCTTAACAAATTCATCCATTCTCCAAGCAACTCCCAGTTACTAGTTTATAGAAATGAGAACATGTGTATTTTATGCTATAAGTGTACAGATTTTGCCAGTGTGCTCTGCAGTATGCTGTTTCTTTTAAGATCTGATGAAGAAACAGTGGGAAATGTTTTTATTAATGTTTCTGAGCTGGTGTTTTTGAACTTGTCCCTCAGGAGCAGCACCCCTACGCTTTTCAAGCAGAGATTTTCTCTGTGGCAGACCCATTAAGATCAGTAAAGCCTTGACAGGGTTAGGAGGACTTCCTGCCCCTCTGTTCTGGAAATCAAGTACAGTTTTGTCTCTATTCCTTTTATAAAATGTTGCACTCCATGATGGCAGTGACTGTGGGCTGCTCCTCCAGCTGAGAAGGTGAAGCTCACCACTGCTTCTGTGCCAAGTGCTTCTGCTGCTCCATAAGCCAGCCAGAGAGGCATTTACACAGTCAGGACTTGTAACCTCTGTGTCCTTCCCAGCCTTTTCTCCAAGACCAAAACATCTTAGATGGACTCTTCCAACCTGCATCTATACAAGAATAAACCTCTATGTAACTCATCACGTTGCTGCTTAAACCAAGGGACAGACTAGATAAACAAGTCCTTCCCTTTCTTCTCATCTGAAAATCGAACCTAAACCCCAGTCTGTGCTAGCCAGTCGAATCTTAACCTCGTTTCACAGAATCATCTAGGTTGGAAGGGACCTTTTAAGATCATCTAGTTCAACCAATGAAACAAACAAACAAACAAAAGTTTCCTTCTGAGGTTGCCCTTGGCCTTCATCTTAAAAAGCACTGGGAGTTGCTTTGCATGAATTCTTCCTTTCAAAGGCCACTACAATTTTCATTATTATTTTAGGAAGCAAAGGTTGTTATAGGAATGGAGCTTAGAGTAGGAGCTTTCTGGTGTACCAATTATATTTGGATTCGATAGGCAGAAATTTGCTTTGCTACTAATTCAGATCTGAATAATTAAAACCAAGTCAACCAATTGCTTTACACAGTGTTAAGATAAACAATGATCAACGTTTACTTTAGACTTGTAAGGAAGGAGAGATTTCCAGCTGTGATGGATTATGTATCAAAACATGTTACATCATATTGAAATTCTTTCAACTGCGTAGACTTTCTTGATAATCAAATGGAGTAGGATTCAGCTGATACAAATTTTTACAGTGTGGGCTTATGCCTCCTTATTTATTAAGAGCAATTCTTGGGTATCATTGACTTCAGCCTAATGTAAGCATCTAAACCAGTCTGAACTGCACCTTGGAAGTGCCTGTTAATCTACTGACCGTAAAAGGAAGCTAAGGGTGAGTAGCTGAGATAAAGGTGCATAAAATTAGGGCTGAATCCACTCCTGAAATACATAGACTGAAGAGGACATTGTAGATGAAAGTCTCAGACAGAGCTGAGGAAAACATAGATGTGTCGCTTCACACAGAGCTCCATTAATTTTGGGATTGTTCCAATAGCTGTGGCATGACACCCAGCATTGCTGCTGTGAGTTTGGGGTTTGACCAATGCCAAAACATAGTTTGTTTGAAATAACTGTTTTGTTTATGCAGTGCTAAATATGAATTTTGCTTGACTTCAAACACTCCTAAGTCCCTTGAAGCCAAAGGGAAGAAAAAGCATTCCAATGGAGTTTTGAATCTTGGAAATTTAAAATTCCTTACAGAAGGAAGGAATTCTTTCTCATCTCAGCCTGGGTTTTCCTATAACAGTACCATGTACAAAATCTGACTCAGATTACTACCTAGAAAGGACAATAAATGTCCCTTTTCATCTGTGATGTCCACACATCACATTTCTTATTCTGACCATAGCCTAGCACTCCTATTCTATGAGATTACAAAATAAGTGAACATCAGCAGGAAAAGTATGTGCAGGAATTAAAAGTTAAGCTTGATAGCTTGATTTAAAAAAAATAGCATTGCAAATACCGCTCCAAATCAGGTGCTGCTAGAGTAGTTGACCAAATATATCCCTTTCAGTGCATGAATATTTTGGAAAACTTTTGTGGCATGTGGTATGAGACAAACTACCAAAACAGGAACAATACTCAGCGTTGATGCCCTATGGGAGGACTAATTCAAAATACTCAGTATCCTTACAACTAGTATCATTAAAGAGGTGGAGAGTGAGGTACAGACAAGTTGAAACAGCTCATCACCTCCTAGATCAGCATTAACAAAGCATTAACAGCAGCTGTTCTGCAGACAAGGGCTAACATGCTAGGCAAAAAATGATCCTTCTAGACTTAAAATGTGTTAATCTATAATTAAGACAAATAAAATAATAGGAAAAGGAGGCCAAAATAATAATACCCTCCCCTCTTTATTTTATTTCCAGCCTTTTAAGTATAACTGAATTTATTTTAGATTAT
Organism: Scolopax mira; assembly: GCA_004320125.1. Lineage (NCBI taxonomy): Eukaryota > Metazoa > Chordata > Aves > Charadriiformes > Scolopacidae > Scolopax > Scolopax mira. The sequence goes on along the minus strand of BJBW01001253.1, from coordinate 21,315 downwards.
GACTACTTAAAACCCAGAGAAGGTGATATTAGGGCATCTTGCTTCTAGTCAAATTCAGATCAATTTGGTCCATCTCCAGTTAGAAGCACTGGACTAGGAGCATGGTAAATCTTCATTACTGACAGGCAAATCTATGACATCACACAATAAAAATAGACACGTTCCTTTGACAACACAGGATCAAACCTCAAGTCCCTAGTTACTAACCAGAAGAGTTTAGGAGGTATAACAGTTACTATGCTTGGTAATTATGCATAAAAATTGAATTCTCTCTTCCTTACTGATGGTGAAAGAAAGTAAAACTGGGGAAGAAGCTGAAATCAGCCTTAAGAAAACCCTGGATTTACACTGTTCATAACTATATGTAAACTGCCAAAGGACAGACTCAGTAGGAAAATGGATGCAAAGTCAAATATGTAAATATAGAATTGCAGGAGCTAATAAAAATACTGCAAACCACATTAAGCAAAAAAGATCACAGTACAGTAACACAACCTTGAAACGCAGCATACAACCAAGAATTCAGCAAACACAGCAAAAGGCAGACATATAAAATCTGAACACTTCTACCATAATTAACAGAAGGAACTGAACTAAAGAAATCAGAAATCTAATCCAAGAGCAGATGGTCTGTAATTTTTTTCATATAGAAGGACTGAAAAAAACCAAAGTTCTAGGGAAAGAACTAAACTTCAAGCTAGATACAAAGAAACCCAACAGAACTGATTTCACAGGCCAAGCAAAGCAACCCTGGAAGATGAATACATGAGAAGATAAAACAAGAAGTCTTGACAAATATAACAAAAGGTGTGTGTTTGAAAAAAATCGAAGAAAATGGAGTGAAAAGAAAATGAGACTGTAGACACCCTTAAGAAAAATATTATCACCCTCAACTGCCCAGCTAATAAACAGCAAAGCTGAACTCTACCGTGTCAATGAGCTGTGATAGCCTTTTGGAAAGACTCACATTTTCATCCCCTTTCTACATAATTGCTTTTCTTGTCACACTTGAGATGTATTATACAGCAGGTTAGGGAGAAACTCAGAAGGCTGACAAGAATATTGAAAACATGACGAAAATACATTCCTCTTGTTCTTCCCTCTGAACTGCAGCACAGCATTTTCATGAATTCCTAGGTAATACTAGGTCAAAAACTGGAAAGCTGAGCCACCAACAGGTATTGCTCTCCACAACTTAATGAAATATGAGGCTGTGTACCTTAATTCAAGATTTGTAACAAGGTAGCATAGAGTACACCTGCTCTGCAATTATAGTGCAGAGCAAGGCAAAACCATGCCTTGGCCATTCTGAATATATGTAATTCATGCCTCAAAACCAGTAATGAGGGGTGGTACTGACTTATTTGAAGGCTTTCATCCAAGTATGAAAAAATTCTGGCAGTCCATGCTGAAGTCCATACCGCTACCAGCACCCTAAATAACTATAGCTAGATTAAAGATACTTTGAGCAGAGCTATTACCACCACAGTTCTTAAGGCAATGACTCCATGTCCTAAATGCCAGCAGAAGGCAGCTGACACAATCCTTACGACAGGAGATCCATGGTTTCACAAGGACCACTAGCAGATGAAATGATGATTTTTCCTATGGGCTTCTGCAATACAACATGCAGAAGTTGTAGCATCAAAGTAACAGTAAGAATATGGGTTCTACTCATCAAGCCTTTCCAACCAGTCAAGACAAGTGATGCCATCTGAAATTACTTTAAAGAAATATATAGGAACATCATCATCTGCACATTCCAAAGAACGGTTGCTTTTTATAAATGAGTTGAATTGCTTTAGGCGCCTTGCTGTCTCAGATTTCTGTACATATAACAAACAACAACTATTGCTAAAAGCAAATCAGCAAAGAGCTGGGTGAGGTATCTGCCTCTTACCCCGACAAGATGGTACTCAGACAGACAATACTGCAGTAGGGTTCTGCAGTGTCATCAGCAATGGCAGAAATGCCTATTTGCCATGTTCTGCTACATAACAGTTCAAGGGACCTTCCTCAAAGCATAAACCAAAGCATTGGCATGGTGGGCATCACTAGAATAAGATAACAACTCCTGTGACTCTCTGCAGCTGAACAGAATTCTCTTCAGAACAGAGTTTACACAGGGAATATAAATAACCAGGCAAGCTGCTGCCTTTGGCTTTGCTCCTCATCAGACAACGCATCCAGATGGCAAAATACAGAACCCAGTTTACAGAAACGAGTCTAGCAGATGTCAGGAAATTGGGTTCTCCCGTGTAACTTTTAGAGGGCGAAAGAGTCAGTTTTCCTGGGACAGAAAAGGGGTGAAAAATACTAAGACAGAACCGAAACAATGGCCAATGATAAGGAGGGAGGAGGACTGCTTGGACAGGCCACTGAAGATGACAATAAAACTACTGGCAGGTATTTGGTCCCTTCGTTTGGCTGCTGGGAGGACCACCTTGCCGACAGAAAAGAGAGCTGTGCTCAGTAAGACAAGCAGTACATCTCTTTCTAGAGTAGCAACAAAGTGCTGTGCAGATTGTTTTACAGCTTGAGTTTACCTTACAGCTGTAACTTTACAAACATAAATTGCCTGGTATCCACAGCCAGAAGATGTGTAAGAACAGTGCTTTCCTCCCTAACAGAATCAGTGTACAGTGAAGTATGCTTCTATTTCCTCAGCTGGGGATTTGGAACAACTTAAAAAACAGCTGCCCATTACCAAAAGTGTGTATTTATACATACAACAGTAAATCAGCATGTTTAGGACCCGTTCTTCCTCCTGTACTAGAACAATTAGTATACAGTAGCCTCCCAAATAGACACACAAAACAGATGGATAGTTGTATATCTGTGTCCATATGTACACCTATATAAAATAAATGTTACAAAGCATAGCTTGCAACTAAGAAATACCTATTTTTCCACTCAAATATGAGAAAAAACTGCTTCACAGTGAGGGTGACGGAGCCCTGGAACAGGCTGCCCAGGGAGGTTCTTTGGAGATTTTCAAGACCCGCCTGGGTGCAGTCCTGAGTGACATGCTCTAGCTCTTGGCAATCCTGAAGTTGGGTTAGGATCTTTTTGAGAGAGAAGCTATTAAGATTTTTAATACTTCTTGGAAGTCATCACTACTTTGTACAACCAGAAAATCTCAAGTAAGCACACACAGATTAAAAATTCATTTATTATCAGAATGAACTGGCCTCAACCCTTCAACACAAACCCCTGTTAGAAGCTAAACAGGAAATCATTCATTTAGTACTTGATTATAGGAATGACAATACAAAGCAACGGACACTTCCTCCCAAATAAGATTCCTGAATTGCAGCTGTCAAATCAGCCAGCAGTTATCTTGGGATGACATTTCCAGCTTGTGCAATGGCAGTAGCTGGTTTGTATAATAGACTTAATGCTGAAAAAACTCAGAAGTGTCTTTAACATCATTGTCTCATCACCCAAAATAGTGCAGTCTGCTTTCTGGTTTGGAAGCTGCTCATAGTTCAAGCTACACTAAAGCCACATGCGCAATTTCAGTGCGTTTTATGCATTTAGAATTTTGGTGTGATTCTTTGCTATTTTTGGCTGAAAAGATAACTTTCCCAGATAGAGAGAAAGTTTCCACTATGCATGGCAGTCTCTGGAATCATCAAACTGAAAAATGATGGGATCTCAGTTACAGTAACAGGACTGCAGAATACCTTCATGAGAATTTGTCATGCACCATTGTGCCTCATAGTATGAATTATTCCATTATTTCACTACGAGGTATTATTTTTTTTAAAATCGAAAATCACTAAATGGTTTTATCCTTCTCTATGAGAAATACAGTGCTGAAGTTATCTGAGAAAATAAAGCATTTTTACCCTTAGTATTATATCTTATTTTACTGCTTTGTTGCGTGTGCAGAAACATAGTTATGATTCTTATCTGGGATGTGGAGACAGAGTTTAAGACACCAAACACCTTTAGACAATAACAATTTTGAACTGAAGTACTGATATAAGCAGCCTGTTCAGAAAAAAGCAGGCAGGAAAATCAGTGAAATAAAGGAGGTATGACACATTTCTCACAATATTATCACATTATATATGTCAGTGATATCATATAAAATAAAGGTGTAATGGCAGTCTGATATCTCAGAATTCTAGTGTGTTTCTACCATCCAAAACTAAATAAAGTTTACCAGTTAAATACGTCCAAAAACAAACAGAAAATTGGTAGATTCATAGATTATCTAAGGTTAAAAATGTAATGGTCCATAAGAGTAAAGACCGTGGTAAACAAGCCAAATATTTTTCACAGCAGTGCTAATCCTGAAGAGCTTCAGCAGAACTGCAGAGTGAATCCGTTCTTTATGAGAAACTGTGGAAGTCTTTCTAAGTGAAGTATCACTTGGAGAACTTTTGAAAGAAATCAACCAAATGAAGAGGAGTGGACTGCCTCGATCAGGCAGTTTTCTTCACAGAGTTCCTCAGGAAATAATATATGACTTATTAAGCATGGCAAATACCCTAGATAAGATAGAAAAGTGGGAGGTGGCAAATAGAAGGTTGATATTTTTAAGAGTCAAAAAGTCACCTGGGAATTACAGACCAGTAAGCTTGGTTTCCGTATCACCAGCCAGAATAGAGCTAGAAATAGCAGACCTAGAACAGAAGAGGGATGGGAGAAGAATCATTCTGGGGTTGAGGTGGGAAGTTCATAGAAGTCAATGAATGAAGATGCTCTGTTACACGTTACTGTCTTTAGAGGTTCAAAACCCCTTCCTTTAATAGACTAGTCTAGACCAAAGTAGAGTATTTCAGTGTGGAAGGTACCTACAACGATCACCTAGTCCAACTGCCTGACCAATTCAGGGCTGACCAAGTTAGAGTACGTTGTTAAGGGCATTGTCAAAATTCCCCTTAAACACTGACAAGCTTGGGGCATCAAGTGCCTTTCTAGGAAGCCTGTTTCAATGTTTGACCACCTTGCTAAGGTCAATGAAACAATTAAAATCATGTGAGAGAACAGTGAGCACTCTCTAGTGGATTAATCGCATGTAGAAAGCGAGGAGGAAAGCGCCATACACAGAGGAATAAGGTAGGACTGTCTCTCTTCTTCAAAAAGACAAGTTCTAGAAAGGCTGGCAACAGGGAGACAACAAAAATTGCTGACTGCAGTCAAAACTAAGGCTGACTGCAAAGAGCTACACAAGATCTTATGATACAAAATGACGCCTTACAAAATTCAACATTGATAGGAGCAAAAAAAAAAACATTTGGGAAAAGGTAGCCTTAAACTATACATATATAATAACAGCTAATTAGTCATTCACACTCAAAAGACAGTGCTTGGAAACCGCACAGAATTTTCCAAAAATATCATCTTATTGCTTGAAGCAGTAAAAAAGAAAACAGAAATTAGGCATTATTAGGAAATAAATACAGCATCTTTGTGCTAGTGTACTAGTCTACAGATAACACAAGTCTGGTTACTTATCTCCAAAAAGATACAGTAGAACTAAAAACGCTATGGAAAATGGAAAAAGAATTATTAAATAGATTTGGTATCTTTACAGGAGTAAAGAGTAATAGTAAAACTGCTTTTTTTTGTCATCTCTTCTATCATACCAAGGCCTTGATACCCTGATATTCACAAAAATACATGGTAACCATCACTTAGGCTGTGCTAGGCATGAACAAGGTAGTTCCCTTGAGGGAAAATAAAGGCACAACAGCAGTACACATATTCTACACACCCTCTGGTGGGAGTTGCGCCAGACAGGGCTCCTTGGAGTCCCAGCCTTTTGAAACATCCCCACAGCGCTTGCATTCTTCTGGGCCCAGTGATGAGGGGAAACTCATGCCAGAAGGCCTTTTGCCTTCTGAATATGTGGGGTGGCCTTTGACAGCAGTGTGAGCTCCTGCTCTCATGCAGCATGGTCACAACGCATTGCTCCAGACCTGGGGCCGTAACGACATAGAGAGATGTGAGTCAATCTGCATCACCTGCCCTTGGGACTATGGCCCATGCTAGAGCAAACACCCTGACAGCAAACTACAAAACAGAAGTCTTTACGCTGGGAAAGAGGCAACCAGCACGAAACACAACAGAAGTCTATAACATGAGGAAAAACTTCTTCACTTTGAGGGTGTCAGAGTACTGGAACAGGCTGCCCAGAGACAGTATGGAGTCTCCTTCTCTGGAGACATTCAAAACCTGCCTGGATGCATTCCTGTCCAGCCCGCTCTAGGTGACCCTGTGTGTTGGCAGAAGGGTTGGACTAGATGATCTCTGAAGGTACTTTCCAGCCCCTACCATTGTATGATTCTGTAATAACATCAATAGTCATTCACTCATTTATAAAATGCAAAAAATGATAAAGGTGCATCTGAAAACAAAAAGGTGCTCTTGTGTACAATGCCTTTTATTATAATAATAATATCTTATTAAGAGATATGCATCCAGGCCAAAAGTGTAATTGTGTTCAAATGACACAAAGGGATGGGAGGATAAATCCACTCACGGCTCCTTAATTTGGATGGGGGTTTATGAATTTCCAAGTGCTGGAATCTGATTTGTTATGTGAGGGGACAGATAACTACATACTTACCCCGCTTCTTACCTATGCTTTTACTAAGCATAACTGCAAAAATAAATGCTGGGCGACATGGACTTTGGTTTGATCTACTATGTCTGTGCTTGAGTGTATTTATCTTTAAAGGATAAGTTTAACAACACCCTTGATTGCAACACACAAAAATACACACTGTATTCAATTACGTAATTATCGGGAAATGTGCATTGCATCTAATTTGCCTTTGAGAAGAACTTGGATTTTATCTCCTTAGCGTGCATGGCAGTAGATTTTTTTTGCATAATTAAATCAGATCTGTTAAGTAATACAGTGTTCAACATATTGGCATCTAGAATTCCAAAAATGGGTTGAGGTTTCATTGCCTGTGTAGGACTGGTTGCAAAAGTAGCTTGCTAGTTAGTATAGCATCCAGGCTTAGAACCCTTTTTCATTGTGGGCTTCAGGATTTCTCATTCATGAAGTCCAGAAAAAGACATTTTTTTGTTTTTTAACTTTTTTTTTCTTTCAGATCTAGGAAATACAAGAGTGTGTGCTACATTTCATGTTGGACAAATCTTAATTAGTATTGATTGCTTTCTGACAGCGCAGTATGTGAAGTGCCAATGGAATATGAACCTGAAATCTGAAATTCTGCCCAGTGTCAGGTAAAGACCTCACTGTAGATGTTTTTTTTTAACAAAGAGAATAAAGTCAAGCTGTTCTGCAGATTTTAACTTCACAGAAAAACCACAAAGAGGCTGCAAATCACTGTTCCATGTAAAATTACAAGCTTGATGAAAGTTGGCACTACCTTGAAGTATTTTTCTGAAGATTATCAAATTACCATTACGCTGTTATAAATACATTAATTAAAATATTCATGAAGTAGCTTCAAAATTCAGATGCAAAGGAAGAAATAATACATTTTAATGATTAAATCTACCTAAATATTCTTCTGTTCCAACTTTATCCTGGTCTTTTTTTACATTAGTAAGATTTGGATGATTTATTTTTGTGAAAGTTCACTTATTTCTGTTGCATAATAGCAATAGATGTCAGTCTATTTCTGCCATCATAATTAGTTGCTGTGGAGATGGGTGAAATATTATGGATTATAATTGCAAATGAGGAATAAGCAACAGGAAAAGATGACATTGATAATCTGCAAATATTGCAATGTTACTTGAAAATAGTTAAGTACAAGAAATTTGAATTTGCCACAGTAAAGAGCAGGTTCACAGAATGTGGGGGTGGTGTACATTTCAGATGAATACACTGTGAATAACCACAACAGTTACATGTGATGGCATCTTAAATTTAGCTTAATGTTAAAGTAAAATTATTGTACAACACATGCATCTTATGACTTTGTTACATATAATTTTGCTTCAGACCTACAGAAAAAACACTTACTGTACTCACCTTTATTACTGTGAGGTAAAAAACCCATAGCTGTAGTACATAAAATCAGTAGGTGTTATCCTGAACTAATATTCTTTGGCAGATAAATGAAGGAGAAACAGGTGTTCAAGTGTCTGCATGAAGAGTGCCTGGAATTATCCCCTTGACCTACTTCTTTGAAAGGCAAGAATCAAACTGTATCTTTCATTGGAGACTAATGTACTTCTTGGAGGGAGGAAGGACAAAGTAGACAAAAATAAAATTCCTGACGTACTATTTTACAACAGAAGTCCTTTACATTATGTCGTATTTTGCTGCAGGGCTGGCTGACTCTCCAATCTACACCTCAACTGTCTAACAAGAACTGCATAATTGGTTGTGTCTAATGATGCTGCCTTCATACAGCCACTGTGTGCACTTCCAAAATGTCAGCATTATAAATTTTTTGCTATTCCTGTTCAGTAGCATAAAGTAATTGGCCTGCATTAAAAAAAAATAAAAATATATATTCCCCAAATTATGCTTTTATGAAGAACTCTTTAAAGCTTGACTGAGTTAAATACTGAGCTAAATATTCTCTTATGTACTGGTGTTTAGAGCAAAGTTGCTGTATTCTGAAACGTGAAGGGAAAATGAGAAGCATTAAGGGAAAGTGAGAAGCAGCTGCTTGTAAAACAAGATTTCTTCCCCTCTCTGAGTATAGCTGAGTGACTGATACTAGAAATATACTCCCAAGATTTCCATGCCATTATTTAGATAGCTTTTTAAACACCAAACAAGTATCCTGGCACCTTATTAAGATGGTAAAGATAATTTAGGTGGACTGACCCATGGATGGTAGAGCCTCAGAATACCAGTGGATTTATACTGAGCAACCAAACACTGAGTGGTTTTAGTATCAACAAGCCTTTTGTGTTCAAAGATACTGAAATGGAAAGATCTCCTGTTTGTGTGAACACTCCATTCTGACCCATGCCCATGTTCAGAGAGGACTTCACATTTGTCACTTAACAAAGCAAAACCTAAAACACACTCACCTGCTGTCTTATTAATTACTGTAGCTTTTCAAGCCACTGTTGCTTATACAGTAGCCTGATAATTACACTAATTTGATGTGAACTCTCTTGCTTTCAAACTGATTTGTTCGTACATATTAAAGGGCTTGGCTTAGCAGGCAATCAAGCAAATACATCTAAAACTGAAAATGCATCTGGTTTGGAAATTTTCTTCTCTATGTTGATCAAACTAGAGACTGCATATCTCCCAACCTCTCATAAAAGCTGGGCAGGATCTGCAGCATCTACCTTTTACTTCTGCAGGCTAGATAAAAACATGATGCACAGCTGCAGCTTCACACATCAGTACAACTGAGGGATGCTCTAATAACCCCAAGAAAAGATCAAGTTTTACCAAGAACTTTTTATATGTCCGGCTCCTTGAATTTCGTTCTGCAGCAATGAAGGAGTAACACTGTCTGCACTGAAATCTCCTAGAATGGCTGAGACTTGTTACAGGCCAGCTACTGTAAATAGTTAATCGGGATCATGTAATTTCTTCTTATGTGTGAGCTATTTCTTTGTCATAAGAGAGATGTGGCCTTTAACAGCTGTGCAGGCTCCTGCAGTGAGTTCTCCTCACACTGACTTCTCCTTCACACTGCAGCTCTCCGCTGTATTTGTGTATCGATATATACTTTCTTTTATTTTTTGTTTTAGCTAATTTGTGATATTTAGCTTACCAATTCTCACTGCCATTACCACATGAAAACATGTTTGCATTATGCAGCTGTCATTGCAGCTACATTATGATGTTAAGTCTCAGAATGGTGGTCACTGCCAAGCTGAAGGCCAATTCCTTGAGGATTAATGATCTAAATACTTCTAGGCTGGATGCAACCACACTCTTGCAAATCATGAATCCTAAAGTTTAGGCAATTCCACTCCCAATTACAGATATGGAAATTAATATAGCTGATTACTGACTGAGGTTAGAACTTGAAAAGGAGAAGATTTCAGTCCCTCCTAAGATTTCAGGCATCCTTGAGTGACTGAACAAGGAAATGGGACCAAAATGCAAAGGTCTGTTAAGCTTTAAGTTTAGGGAAACATTCAGGATTTTTTTTTTTAAGTATTCCTGTTCATATAGTAAACCATGCAGATTAACAGGAATTTACTATGAACTTAGGTCTCAATCCTGACATACTTCTTCAGAACTCTCCCACTGGCATCTATTGAAGCCCAGAGATGCGACCCTTCGGATGTAACTGCAATCTTTAAGAACTACTTTAAGAAACAAAGGAAAGCTCAAGAGCATCAGACTTTTATGCCTTTGGGATGTGATTTATTTGCTGAACAGTAGCAAGTATTTGCCTTTCTTTTTCCTATTCTGTTGTTTATATAATAGGTACTGTCTGAAAATAATTGAGATGTCAATGACATAGCATTTCTAAACTTCAAAGGTACTAGCTCCGTCAACCAGTCCACACATGCCCACAAGTATGAGCAGGATTTCCGGACTGTATCTGACATAATAATAACAACTATGCTTAATAATAACTATGCAAACTGACACCAACCACAGAAGTATATGATTATCCATGAAGACACTAAATAAAATAATGCAGAATGAAAAGTTACCTCCATAAAATCCAGAGAAAAGTAGGAATTTAAATAAAGATATTTTTTTCCCTAGGATTCAGATGACATATTAGGCTTCTGAAGGCCATATCTGAGAAAAAGCCAAGGGCTAGAGGTGGAGATGATGAATGTATGAAAACCACTGAGCGGTTACTTGGTGGGTTCTTCTTGCAAGCATCTCTTGTGTCATGCTTAAGAAGTAAGACCCTGCAGGACTTAATCTGTTTAGCATTAACTTGAATATTTTGGAGTTTAAATATCCTTTTATCTCGGGGGATATCAAGGGGGAGTCAGGCAGGTGTGACTGTTGAGTATCACTGTAGGAATGTAGTCAGTTGAGTGGAATGAGGCATATTCACAACAGGCTTGCTGCCTTGGCAAAGAACAGAACATAATTAAATAATTATGATTTTATATTTCCAGAAAATTATTTAATGACACTGTATTTATTTAGTCAATGGATAGATATGGACATGCCAGCTGGCTTCCCTTCATCTCAGCATATTATAGTCAGATCTGACTTTTTTTCAAGAATAAAAATAAAGGCAGCATTTAGGTAACTAATTACTACAATCAGAGAACCAAATCCTGCTCTCATTATACCTTTTTAAATCTTAGATAAAATTTCACTAGAGTTCATGTGCTTATTGTGGATATAAACTGATTCAGCAGGGTGCACATGTTTTTGCATTACTTAAATTACTCTAAACAATATCATAAGTTGACAGTTCAAAAGATAATTTAAAAGGGGAGAATCTTTTTTTTTTTTTTTCAACAGTTACTGTTGCTTGCCTTACTTGATTTTTTTCTTGCTACATAAAAAAGACTGAAAAGAGACAGAGGTGATCAGTCCCTGATTCACCATCCCTGGAGGTACTCAAGAGAGGAGTTGACATGGTGCTCGGGGATATGGATTAGTGTTGGGTTGGTGGTGTTTTGGGTGTGGGGTGGGGTTTGTGTGAGGTTTTTTGTTTGTTTGTGTTGTTTTTTTTTAATTATTTTTGTTTGCTGTTGGTTTTTGCCTTGGTGGTTTTTTTGTTTGTTTGTTTGTTTTCATTGGTTGGACTAGATGATCTTAAAAGGTCCCTTCCAACCTAGGTGACTCTCTGACTCTGTATTTCCATACTGTTGTTTTCATTTTATCTCAGAAAATATGAAGAAATGCTCGGTTACCTCTGGTTTTGTTAATGAACTTTTGAGGGACTAAAATTATATTTGTTGTGTAATGTGACTTTGTAAAACTGTTCTCTTTCCATAAAGAGTTAATCATACTTGTTTAGTTGATGCTACAAAGAACAAACATTCGAACAGATTTGGTAAATATTTTTTGCTGCTCTGTTCTTGAGAGGACATAAGTTGAACCACTCAGGGTAAGTGTCTTCCAGGGCAGATAAAATCTGTATTTTTAATACAGGAGAAAATGCAAATATAAATGTGCAATAATCTCAATCTTTCTTGTAAATGCAAGAAAATGGAAACAAAAGTCCTCCTCCCATTGTAGGCTACTTTCATCAAAGATCAGACAGCAGAGCTCAAAGGAAAATCTATGATGCATTTGATTTCCCACATCCTTTATAAAGAAGAGGTAATTTTTCTTTTCAAGTGACTTTTTGATTGTGTTCTGCTCCATCCCTTTATTTTGGCCTAGCATGCTGTAAGAAGAGCAATCACAGTAACATAAGCATTAGGTACAGGCTTTGGCAACCAAATCAAACTTAAAAAAAAAAATCAATTGTCTCATTAAAATTGCTTTTGGTATTACATCTTTCATCAGAAAGACAGTAATACATCCTCAGCCTACATAAATAGATTACTCAACCACCCCTGAAGTGCAGCCAGTACTGGGGTGGGAAGCAGTAATTGCCATGTGCCAGCAACACAGCACAGTGACTCTTGAGGGAATGCAAGAAAATCATCATCAGTTAAAATTGCACAGGGAAAGCGTGAAAGAGGGAGGCTGAAATAATTGCCCAAGGTGGAAGTTTATCCAAAGGCTAAGATAGAGTCCTTGTTCTTGGGAAAATTCCTAAGGTATCTTCAATGACTGAAAGCAATTGTTAATGCCTGCCTTCCTCTGAAACTTAATCCTCAGCAGTATGATTTTCCTTAGTGACATAGTTAAGCTATAGTTTAAGTTTCGAGAATATAGTTTAAGTTTAGTGAATCCTATTAGCCAATTAGTAACACACTACAGCTTTCCTGGCTTCCATAGAAAGGAGGTAAATCCCAAGGGACAAATCAATATAAAGAACCTAAGCTTCACTGCAACAGGAGCAAAACCTGGATGCTCTTTCAGAGAAGCACAGACGCTGCACCGTAACAGTGCTGTGCCTGAGAAGGTGACCATACTACTCTTCCCTCTTTTGTTGGCCCTCAACAAAACTGCTCTAGGACTGAACAGTTACAATGACAGCAGCTACAAGGAAAATTTTCATAGCAACTCTCATGATGTGCAAAGGAAAGTACACAGAACAGACACCAGAAGTTGGGAAAATATAAAAAAAAGACCAATTCTAGATTAGATATTTTTAATCTTTCTAAAATAAAAGCTGTATATGAATTTTCATGGAGAAAAGACATGAGCTAAGCCTGCTTGGTGAAATCTTTATAATTTATGAATTTGCCCTTGACGGAATTCATTAGCTTACCACATTTGCAAAAGAAATAGCTTGATAATTCAAGAAAGTTTTCCTAGCTTTTCCCAAAGTGTGTGTGTGTAGGAAAATATGACATAATTCAGTTTTCTAGAAACTATGAATTAAGAAATATATAATTATGGGAATGTTCCTTTCGGCCCAATTTTGCTGAGAAAATATTTTAATTTTTGCACTGCTATAGTCCCTGAAACATAGTCTCATATTCACATGGAACTGTGTGCTGCAGCATTATTTTAAGTCATGAACGAAAAGCACCACCATCAGTGGGTGTTCATTGACTGCAGACGACTGACAACTCTCAAGTTCTTATACAAAAGAAGAGTCTGCTTATTTCAAAGAAGTGGTGCAAAAAGAATATGAAATGGTTGTTCACATTACATTAACTTACCCAGAAAGGTATGGTGTGCAGCCAGCCTTCCTCATAGCATCAGTACTGGCAGCCTTTTAACCATGCTTTAACCATCACCATAGGGATGATGTTTTCCATAGTATCACAATATTTTTGTGGTTTTGTTTTGCCTTTTTTTTTTTAAATGCAACTCTTTTGATGTTTTTCTGAAAAATATTTCCTTGAGCCAGTTTTTATGAATGTGATAAGATAATTCTTTCAAACTGTAAAATCCTGAAGCTTTGGAATCTGAGAAGGGGATGAGTCTGGCTCAAAGGCTAATTGTATCGGGAAAAAATATCAAATCCCAGGAGAGCTAGTCTCTTCTTACTAGGAACGACAATCATACCCAAGAAGAATCACTGCTGCTTCTGTCTTTGCTGAATTTGTACTTTTTTCAGGAAGATTTTCCTTTCTCATTCTTTGATTCTTTTCCTTTCCTTCAGTCTCTAGAAACACAAAATAACTTCACAGATGGAGAAAAGGGGAGGCAATTGCTTTGCCAAACTGATAAAGTAGGTGCTTAATTGCTCTGCTAAATCTGGGCTTGAGTATTCACTTTTTTCCCAGGTTCCTCAGTTTTTTTAAAGTTTCATGAGGTTGTCTTGCTGGACTCATAAATTACAGCACAACTCAATTCTCCTGCCCTGTGAGGCACCATACTGTAATTAATAAATCATTTGCATTTCAACAGCAGCTTCTGCCAAAGCAGATCAAAGAGCCCAAATATTGGAGCAGTATCTTAACATCCTCTCTCTTAGGTATTATTTCTATTGGAAATCTAAGGCAAACTCCACATCTGTGCTTGGTACTTGATCCACAGATGGAGCATCACTGTCCTTCTGCCCCACAGTTCTTGTAGCAATGTGCCAGGGGATCAATACGTTTGCCCCCACAAAGCATTCCATTGCTTAGAAAGTGGGAATACTACTCCAATTTTTACTATTGCTCCCAGCTGATAATTTAACTCTAGTTGTGGTTCCTATAATTTCCTGAGGATGAAGAAAGTGGTTGTACTGGCTGAGTGGCTAGCATCATTATCTGGTTAACTTTGTTGGTTATATCCATAAAGCTGGCCAATAATTAAAAAAGCAATAGTACCTGCATCTCCAACAAAACTAATTCCATATACATCCCAGAAATTTAGGGATTGCAAGATTAACTCTTTTGAAATGAAAGCATTGCACACTTTGAAATTAATCCAACATTGGTAAGTAAAAATATCAGGATCACTGGTATTTTATATCAAGTAAAACACAAAACTTACTGGGAGAACTGAAACATATATTTTTCACATGAATATGCATTTAAGCAAGGAAAATAAAGCTGTAACCTTAATAAGTTCTGTTTCAGCTAGCTGGAAACTACCATCTTTCCTACACACTTTAACATTTGCGATGCCTCTTCTTTCTCCAATAGAATTTAAATGAGGAACAAATGGTTTCAACATAAATAAATAAAAAGTTTAAGATGTCTAAGAAGCCTTTATGACCAAAGACAGTTGATTTAAAAATACCTTAGCAAGGTATTTTTCTAATTAGAAGTATTAACCTTTCTGCCTGGAAATAAGCACGCATGCCATAGTGATTTCCTCAGACAGGTTTGTAATGCGAGGTTCAGTTAAGAGAAGCCCAGTTTAAATGAGACAAGATATAAGGCAGACTATTGTCCTAATATGAATTCCTCTCCTTTAAGATGACATTACGTTCATATAACATTTTATTTAAAAAGACCGTATCGTGTATCTCTGTCTGAGGATGAATGCTCAGGGTAAATGCTCCCACAATGTAATTTACTACTGAACTTAAGGAACTGAATGATGACAGATTTTATTATCCCAGCTGAACAACCTTTAGACAGGTTTAGTTATCTGAACTCTGTTCATCAAGGACATTTTGTAAAGTGGTAGAAGGTCAAACTCCTTAAAGGCAACCTCCTTTCACTGGGAAGAAAGCATTGATTATTTCCCTGTCTGTAGGGGTATTACTGGGGTGGTTAATTGCAATGCTCTGCAGCATTACAACCAAGTTCAACTGGACCAGGATCCAAGTACATCACAACAAAAATAAACAAGCCTAGCTTTCAGCTGACCTCACCTACAATTCTCTTCACTTCAAAACAGCAGAACTTACTGATTATTAGCTGTAGCCCGTAGCTTTAATTTAGTACCTACTAGTAAAAACATCTTAAACTTATTATCAACTATTCTATCTTGAATTCTATCTTGAATTACTTCATTATTATCCATCCTAATGGACTGGAGTCATACAATTCACATCAACACAACTGTTGTAGTCCCTCTATTTTGCTGAAGTAAAGGAATTTAGGAAAAATGGAAAGCTTTGAGATTCCATACAGAACATTTCCCAAAATCTAACCAAAAGAGGCTTTTAAGGGCTTAGGAGCACAGTTACACATTTCAATTATAAATGGCAACTTTGAGTTAAACACCATAGCATTTATCTTCTGGACCAAGCTGTGTAGGTCAGAACTCGTTTTGGAAATGAATCCATGACTTGATGTTTGGGAACTGGATTCCAGATCAAGATTCAGGAACACACATACCAGAATCAAAGGCAGACAAACACTCAGAGTCCTCCTTGGATGTTGGCCACTGAAGAAAGAGGCTGACCCCTTTGATCCCTTAGCTTTGATACTGATCATGATGCAGATGGGAGGATGGAATGCCCTGTAGTCAGTTTTAGGTCACCTGTCCCCTATTCCCCGCAGGTTTGGCCCCTTTACCACCTTATGCTTCCACTGCTCCATCATGGCACATAGGGAATTTAGCTGACCTTGGTTGTTATAGATATTCAGTGATATATGAGATATACAAACCCTATATTGAGCTCCCAGGATGACGATCATGACACTGGCAGGCACCGGGAAAGACCCAGACTGGACTAGAGAGTCCAATGTAGGGCAACTAAGATGATTAAGGGATTAGAGCACTTCCCTTACAAGGAAAGGCTCAAAGAGCTGGGGCTATTTCGCCTGGAGAAGAGAAGGCTGAGGGGAGACCTTATCTATGTTTACAAGTTCCTAAAGGGCGGGTTGAAGGGTGATGGAGGCAGATTCTTTTCAGTGGTTTCCAGCGATAGGACAAGGGGCAATGGCCACAAGCTGGAACATAGGAAGTTCCACTCAAATATGAGGAAGAACTTCTTTACAGTGAGGGTGACAGAGCACTGGAACAGGCTGTTGAGGGAGGTCGTGGAGTACCCTTCTTCAGAAATGAAGTCCTGGATGCAGTCCTGAGTGATGTGCTCTAGGCATTTCTGCTTTAGCAGGGGAGTTGGACTAGATGATCTCTAGAGGTCCCTTCCAACTCTGACAAATCCATGAACCCATGAATCCGTGAAAATAGTAAGAAAGCACTGAAAAGAGCAAGAAAAATCTGAAATTTGTCAGCCAGGTTGAGCTGTCCTAAGCAGCAAAGCTTGAATGCTACCTTTATATGAAGATGGTCATTTTGCTTTTTCCCTGCTAGCTGGTGACTGCCAGAGCACATCTGTCCATCTGCGTCCTTTTCTCTAGACATTTATCCCTTAGGAGTAAGGAGAAAAGAAACCGCGTGTGCACTGCCTGCAGGAGGGAGGTCACAGATCTGATTTCTCTCTAGGGCTTTGTGGTGGTACAGGTTCAGAGAGGAAAGAAGTGGCTACATCCTGCACAGTTGCCTTGGCGAAGCACAGAAACCCTAAAAATCTTCTCCACAGTCCCCATCAGCAATCTGCTGCTAAGAAAGTGGAGATGAGCTCTGTCACATACTCTGGAGGATCTCAGAGAAGTAGCTGAAAGGTGAAACTGCCAATTACAACAAAGCTCAGTAAGATACTTTTGGCTCCATCACTGGACCATGATGGTCCAGTAAGGTCCTGTACCTGGTGCGGACAGGAATGCTGTAATTTTGAGGCTCCAATGCTTGCCCTAGGAGTCTGCAGCCTTGAAATAGCTAATAAATTTGCTTATTAGCAACCTAACATCATATAGTGAGTAGGAATGCATTTCAACAGAAAGCGCACTGCACCGGTAACCCCAGCCATTGGGTTGGCTGATCACAGATTTGATGACTTCCTAGAAACACTACTAGACTTACTCTTTTTCAAATGTTTTCCATGGGTCTTGAGGAAAACAGGATTAAATTGGGATGAAAGGGTGCTAGTTACTGACAAAGCGACTTTAGAGGCAATCTGGACTTTCATGAGACTGTGCTTACATGAGAGACCTCCCCCGTCCCTATCTTGGTATGCCTTCCTGAAACAATCTGTCTTTAAAATGTGACAAACAGCTAAGCAAGCATTACATAAAAAGGCGTTGGTAGATTGCTTTCCCCCTCCCCCTGTAAACTTTTGCCTCCCAATATTAAATACAATTATAAAGCATTCTCCAGATTAAATGTTAAAGAGGTCTAACGCTCCATCTCTTACTTCTGGCAATGAAGAGCTTAATCTAATTAAAGCCACAAGCAGAATGTGTCTGCTGGTTCTAATCCTCAGCATTTTTATTGTTAGGTTATGCAATCCTAATTAAAGATAATTTTAGACAATACGAAAGGTTTCATTTTAATGAGAGAAAAATATATACAATGTCCTTACAGGTCCATCTAAGAATTATTTTTAAGGTTTATTTTTAGCTAATAGTTTTCCGTATATAAGATACAATTAAGCATTCCCTCAGAGAAATCTCTAATATTTGCTCTTGTAGTACTGTCACTGTGTGCTTGCATTTTGAATCCTACCAACTAAAATCAAGGTTCACTTCAGGGCTGTTCAGTGCACTGGGCTGTTCAGGGCTGTTCACATTAAAATACAGTGATGTAATACGTAGCCTGTACTTCTTGGTTCTAATGTTCAGCTTAAAAGGTCTTAACTTTCAGAAAAATACCAAGTATGTACACAGTCTTATAAAGATCTCTGATTAGCCATCTCACAAAATATGTGTGCTCAAAAAATCGCTATCTCAAAAAACCTAAACCACAACACTCCCCCCGAAAATACATTTCAGTTCTTTTAGGACGTGAAGAAAAATGTCGTGAAATTACATCTAAAGGCAACTCTCAACACCACAATCTCCCTGTGGGGTGCTGCAGAAACAGTAAGTTTGGTAAGAGTGACAGAATTATTATAACTGTCAGGGAAACCCTTTTATCCCCTACAGATGTCTCAGGGTAATCAGGAAGATCTAGCTCTTCTGCTGCAACCGTCTAAGACCAAGGCCAGAACAGAACCAGTGAGAATGAATATTAAATTTCTTTTTCAGTATACCAGTTTTTAATTATAAACTAAACATTACTTAAAAAAAGGTTGAAACGATACTTGAACTGGATGTTGTTATTCTGTGAAAGATAGTGACAGCTGGAGGCACGGATCTACCAAAAGATGGCCGCAGTGGGGAGTACGGAGGGGATATTTGCCTGTTTTTATTGTGCACTACCGCCTAGAAAAGTAGCTGCAGGGGCTGCATCCAGCCCTTTGAATTTAAAAAACGTAAGAATTACTGCCTGTATGGGGGAAAAATGCTATATGAGCACAAAACTGTCATCTTGAATTCTCTTTGCCCTTCTGCAGACGCAGGGCAAAAATTGTCCCCTAAGAGCACATCCAAAGCAGCAAAGTTTCCCCCGCTCTCTAACCATGGAGGTTATTGCATTCTTACTAACCTCCACTTCTGGGCACTTGGGGCTCAGCTGTGAGACTCACCAAGGTGCCCCCAGGGCACAGGCACAGAGGGGTGACCCAGCTGCAGCCCTGATCCTGGGCAGACCTGCTGCTGCTTTAACACTTTCTATGGTAAAGGAGAGGGGAGGGTTTCAGGCATCTTTGTGGCCGAAGGAGAAAAGGGAGAAGCTGCACAAGAGGAAATGGAGAGGAGAAAACGAGCAAGAGCCAAAGGGAAATTTGTGGCCCAGTTTGAAATGGTGAGGCAATATGCAGTTAACTCACCCGCTGGCACGAGCCCCTGCCCAACACGCTATTCTGCTCTAAGCTTTAGACAAGGGCTCCACAGGAAACCTCTGAACTCGCATGGGCTTTTAATGCAATTTTTTAAGCCCAGCTAGGCTAACTATGAAAAGAAGAAAAGGCTTCTCGGGTTAGTTTCAGTAACATGAAACTTTTGTGGTTTTTGTGTACAAATTTCTAATCCCAATATGCCTGCATTTTGCATTAAGGAAGAGGACACATTGCTGCCACACTGCGAATTTCCTGGAGAAGTGATGAATAAAGCCATGGAAATTGGTGAGGTGCCTAAGGAAAATCACTCATGTGCATTCCTGGTTCTTCAGTCAGGCAGCTAAGGAACCTGAGCCATTACAGTGGAAGAAGTAAGGCATTTCAAAACATTATTTTTTTTACTATGTATTTCTACAAGTCACATCCTTGTAGGAGTTCTGGTCCCTGCTGTCACAACCAATGCCTATAATATTAATGTTATTTTTAGAGAAAGGAAAGCCTCGAGCTATAGTAAACACAACTTCCCTATTTAAGATCAATACTTAAAAAAAAAACAACAACAAAATTCCAATTTCTTTTTGTGCTTTTACTCTTCCACCTGGTCATTTTCTTTATGACTATCTATCTCTTGTTGCCAACCTCAAGATGGGGAAGAGAATTGCCTGGCTTGAATTGGAAGTCAAAATAAAATTGGAGTCTGATTCTTGTCAGATGCTAGACAAGAATAGAGTCTGCAAATCTGAATTTGAAAGTCAAGTCTATTTTATGTGATGAACATATTGAACAGTGGGCTTTATTTTATCACAGTTTTTAATTTCTCTTTTGTGACTACCTAAGAACGCTCTGTCATTTTGTTTTGCTGTTATGAGATCACAGCAAATAAAAGTCCTCTCTTTGTAAGACTTAGCAAGCACATTAAAAGATACAGGTGGGTTGCAGATAACTGTCTAAATTTAATTGTATTAAAGCTACTTTAATGATAGAGACAGACTCCTTAAAATAAATAGCATAACCAGACTGTTACAAGAAATCTGCTTGATCTTTCATATCCTTTACTAATAAAACTGGCCTGGGGGAAGTTAACTGAGGTTTTTGCTGACAAGGTGCCCAGAGTCTGCGTGCTCTTTCTGTCAGGGGCTCAAGCACTGAATATCGTTATGCCAAATATTTCAGTCTTAACTGATTTTATATTCAGTTCAAACTGATTTATATTCATTCAAACACATATATAGTTTGACATACATTTTTTCAGTTCAAAAACATCTCTATTTAAATTACTTACAAATGGGACCAAGTAGAAATAACTTCTGATTTAACAGGCACATTCTTCACGTTTTTTTATGGCCAGCTGCTCATACCTAGTTTGTTTTTTTTTTTTTACCAATAGTAATTCCATCATGGAGAAGCCCTTGGGCCTTCAAAGAGTTGCTCAGTGACTGAGCAACTTAACCAGGGCTTAACCAGCTTCAACAGAGCCTGACCAGGTTTTGCAGTTCTGACAGGGAAGGTTACCTGGCTACTTTCAGCTTTGGGCAGGTTGAAATCGCTGGGTGAAGGCTTATGTCTATGTAGCAGCAAGGCTGAGGAGCAAGGTCCACTTAGCAAGTCCTGAAAGACCAGGAAGGATAAAGTTGAAGGCTGGGGATGGCACAGCGATCTCCAACCAGATGCGGTACACGACACTGGAAGCTGTGAGCATGCTGTCCCAGGATGATATCCTGCTGATAAACCA
>BJBW01001252.1:241224-373016 GCA_004320125.1 Scolopax mira | reverse complement strand
CCGCAGGCTGCCGGCCCCCCCCCCCCCCCTCCCCACCTCCTCCCGCACCCCCCGAGCCCCTCTAAAGCCAGAGCTTCCCTCCTCTGCTTTCTTATGAACCCAGGATGAGCAGCAAAGAAGACCCCAGCAAGTGCTGTCCGGCGGCTGCTCCCATCTCCAGTTTCACCATCCAGTCCATACTGGGCAACGGGAACGCCGAGCCCCCGTCCCGGGAGGCCGGCGGTAGGGCAGCCGCCTGGCCCCCCCGAGCCCGGACCCTCTCCCTCTCCTCGGAGGACGAGGAACCGGAGGAGAATTGGAAACACCGCGGCTGCTTCTGCCCCGGAACTCAGGGCCCCGCCGAGCCGTGCCACAAGCACCAGCCCCTCAGCTTCACCTGTCTCGGTGAGTACCGGGACCCGACGGGACGGGACGGGACGGGACGGGGCGGACGGGCCCCGGCCCGGCCCCCACCGGGGGGGGGGGCGGAGGAGGAAAAAGAGGAGGGGGACACACACACACACGCACACACACACGCACACGTATCCGCACCCTCCTTGCTTTGGGGCAGAACGAATTTGCGCCGTGTGTGGCTGAAGCGCGGAGGAAAGAAATCCGTTAAAAATAGGGTGGCTTTCTAAAATTATTATTATAATTATTATTTTCCCTTTCCTTCCCACCCCGCCCGAGGGGGATTCCCCCGAAGGGGCGCGATGCGATGGATTTAGATCTCGTTTTCGCAGATTCTATTTATTTACAGCGCTCGGGGAAGGGTGTAGAAAGATGGTTTGGGGTTAGTTTGTTGGTTTGGTTTTTGTTTTCTTTTGTCGCATTCATCCTAAACTAAAGGGGCTGCGAAATGCAACGCTATAAAGTAAAATCTGCCGGCTCGTGTCGGGTAGGAAAGCACCGCTATAGCCTGGTTACTCGGCTGCCTTCACAGAGGCGTGCACAGCCACCTGTCCGTCATTCCATCCCTCCATCCATCCCTCTATCCATCTATCCATCCAACTAACCCTCCATACCTCTATCCATCCCTCCTTCCTTCCATCCCTCCCTCCATTCCTTCATCCATCTTTCCATCCATCAATCCATCCATCCATCCCTCCATCCATCTATCCATCCAACTAACCCTCCATCCATCCATCCATCCGTCCATCCCTCCCTCCATTCCTCCATCCTTCCCTTCATCCCTCCCTCCATTCCTCCATCCATCTTTCCATCCATCCATCCATCCCTCCCTCCCTCCATCCAACCTTTCCTCCATCCCTCCATCCATCCCGTGGAGGGACAGGGACAACCCAGAAGGGAATGGCTTCTCCCGGCGTCGGTGATGTTTTCCAGCGTCCCGGTGCTTCCCCGGTGTCTACCGTCGGGGGGTGCCGGTACCGGCCACCGTTCGACCCCCACCCTGTCCCTCTCTTACAGGCAGCGCCAAGGGGAGCGGAGCGGCGGCGGCGGGCGGCGGGGAACCCCGGGGGGGGCCTTTCCTCTCCCCCCCGCAGCAGGACTGTAAGGAGGAGAAAGAGAAACCCTTGGGTCCTTCCTCTCCCTCTTGCGGGGACCGGCAGCGGGACGGCGGGGACCGGCAGGCCGGTACCGCCAAGAAGAAGACCCGCACGGTTTTCAGCCGCAGCCAGGTCTACCAGTTGGAGTCCACCTTCGACATGAAGCGTTACCTGAGCAGCTCGGAGCGGGCCTGTCTGGCCTCCAGCCTGCAGCTCACCGAGACCCAGGTCAAGACCTGGTTCCAAAACCGGAGGAACAAGTGGAAAAGGCAGCTCTCGGCCGAGCTGGAGGCGGCCAACATGGCCCACGCCTCGGCGCAGACTCTGGTGGGGATGCCGCTGGTCTTCAGAGACAATTCCCTCCTGCGGGTGCCGGTGCCCCGCTCCATCGCCTTCCCCGCCCCTCTTTATTACCCCGGCAGCAACCTCTCGGCTTTACCGCTCTACAACCTCTACAACAAGATCGACTATTGAAGCCCCTCGTCGCCGTGTGTGTCCCCTCCCCACCCCCCAAATTCTTCCACACACCCCCACACCCCTTCACGACCTGCCACCATCCTCCCCCGCGCCCGCCCCGTCGGGGCCGGGAGTTCGGTAGAGGGGTTCCCGGTGGCCCCCCCCCCCCCCCCCCCCCCCCCCCCCCCGCGGGGGCGGGGGGGCGGGACCGGAGGGGGGGGGAGGGCACCCGGGGGAGCGCCGGGGGGGCCCGGGGGGGGGAGGGGGGGGGGGGGGGGGGGGGGGGGGNNGGCCCCCCCCCCCCCCCCCCCCGCACCTCCTTGGCGGGGACGGAGGAACGGAACTGATGGGAGGGACAGGCAACCGGAGGAAGCTCGGGGGTGACCGGAGGGATGAAGGGGAGGAGGAGGAGGAGGAGGAGTAACTCCCCTTCTCCCGTTATCCTGCCACTTGAAAAAAAAAAATTAAAAAAAAAGCGTTATTTCAGATCTGTAAATATTTTTAAAGAAAGAAAGAAAAAAAAACACCAAAAAAGAAAAATAAAACGTTTTAAGCCTCGTTTGTAAATTTGCCGGCTCGATTGCGTGTTCCCCAGCCGGGAGGTGCCCCACGGGACCGGGGGGTGCAGCCGGGTCCCGGTGCACGGGAGGCACAAAACGCCGTGTAGCGCCGAGGGTTTATTTTTTGCCTCGTTATCTCGTTTTTTTTTGCAGAAAATCCCGGGCCCATCCCTTGCCCGTATTCTGAAACTTGGGTGGGTTTTTTTGGGGGTTTTGTTTTTTTTGTTGTTGTTGTTTCTTTGGAGTATTTTGCTAAAAGCCGCGATGACTTAGAAAAAGCTACCGACTAACGGGGGCCGGCAGCTCCCGGTGGGGGGACCCCGGCGCTCGGAGGCTCCTGTCCCCCGCCCCGGGGACACCCACGGCCGCCTTCCCACGCGGGAAAAAGGGAGAAAAAAAGAAAAAAAAAAAGGAAAAAAGGGGAAAAAAGGCAAATCCGTCGGCAAAGTGGTTGTTTAAAACGGCGGCCACCGGCTTCAGCCGGTAACGAGCGCGGGGGATGTTTGCGGCAGCGAAAAAAAAAAAAAAAAGGAAAACAAATTAATTAAAAAGATAAGAGAAAAATAAAGGACTGGAAGGGATAAATAAGGTGATTTTCAACGCGTAGGAACGAAGCCGGCGCTCCACAGCCGGTGTTTTCAGCCCGGTGCTGCCCTTGAACCGTCAGGTAACGGGTGCCCGTGCCGTCGCTCCGCTTTCCGGGGGGGGTTTTTTAGGGGGAATAATGCACATTTCGGGTTTGCCCGTCAATGTCATAACAGCCCAGCAGTGGCTTTCCTTATCCCCGCGGCGCTATGGCCTGGTTACGGCCTGGCCCCGCCGCCGCCACCTCCCCGTTAGCTGATGTTAACCGGCCGCCCGGTGTGGCCACTCTCTCACCGCGGGGACTACAACTCCCAGCGAGCTTGCGGCGCGCACGCACGGCCCCGCTCGTTCGAACTGGCCAATGGAGAGGCGGCGCGGCGCCGGTGGGCGGGGCGAGCGGGAGTACGCCTGCGCGGTGGCGGTAGTGGCGGTTGTTGCTAGGCCGCAGGCGGGAGCGCTGAGGTGAGGCCTGGGGCCGGTCACCGGGGCTGGGCGCCGGGGCCGGGGACAAGCCCCGGCCCCGACGCCCAGCCTCGGCGCCCGGCCTTGGGAAGGTTGAAGGGGTTTGCGGGGTACGGTCGGGCTTGCGTGGTGGCGGAGCGGGCGCTGCGGCCTAGGGGCGGCCTCCCCTCAGCGGCCCGCCCGCCATTGGCCTCCGTTCTGCCCCGGTTCTTGGGGGGTCTTTTCTCTCACTCTCTTCCCTCCGCAGCATCTCCGGCGTCTCAGGTGTGTTTCTCCGGACTGCCAGAGCGAGCCCCGGTGCTTCTCGCCTTCCGCCGCCGCTGCTCAAGGCAGGAAGAAAGGTTTTCCCGTGGCCTTGGGGGAAGCGGCCAGAGGAACAAGATGAAAACGGTACTTTTAATGCCTTCTTAAGAGAAAGGACAGGCCGGTGGTCCTAACGCTTTCTGAGGTGGTCCTAACGCTTTCTGAGGGCAGCGCTTCCCGGCTAGCAGAATGCTGAATGAGCGTGCTGTGTTATGAGCTATAAAAGCACCAATTTCTTATCTGTTCAGTAAAAAAGAGCTTTTGGGAATGGTGAAAGGGCAGAGGTGCAGTCTGTGGTGAAGTCAGCGTGGCATCTTCCCCGTAGCGTCTCTTATCTCTTGCGGTGCTTGAAAGCTTGACCAGTTTTACTTTCTTGTTTGGGGCAGGCATGGCAATTCCTGTTGCGAAACAGTTGCATTTGGGAAAATAGGCCGAGCTCTTTGTGTTTGTTGGTTTGTTTTTCCCTTTTTCTTGGGTAATACGTAAAAGATGGGATATATTTAAGTTTTAGTATTATCTACGTTTTCCTGGGTTAAAAATACTTTGGGAAATCCTTCCAGGTTTCTGCCGTAAATAACGTTGCTTCCTGAAGTGCTGCTTGTTGATTGCTTTTGGGATGGTTTGTAACTGATGGACCAGGTGCCTTAAATCCTCTTGTTTGTTACTCGAGTTTTCTGCCGCGAGTAGATAATTAGTGCATCCAGCCTAATTCTCGAAGTTGCTCTGAGTTCCTTTAGCTTTTGCGTCTCTGTACGTTCTTCTGAAATACTCACTGAGGTACTTTTCAGCGTTTAAAGTGTGATGAAGGTGCTGCCAAATTCTCTATAGTATTTATATAGAAATACATGTGGCAAATTCTCATCTTCCCCCCCCCCCCCCCCCCCCCCCCCCCCCCCGTATTTCTAAAGCAGAGCTTAACTCTAAAAGGACTTAAGGAAGAAGTTTTTATTTCCAATTCTTAAATATTTTTTTCCTCACTTCATGTTTAAATAGTAGAAATGCAGAGTTTCTACAGTGGGTATATTTTTTTTAAGCATATCTTACAGATCACCTCCCAAAGCTCCTACTTGAGAATTTTTTCAGTGTAAGAATGTGCAGTGTTCACATTGTTATACAACTTGATGATTGTTCAGTTCCTGACAAGTGCTGAGCTCCAATAATAGTGCTCTAAATTCGAGCCTTGTCCTAGTTCATCTGCTCGTTTATTCTCATGATTTATTCTCCGAGGTTTGATCTTACCTTTGCAGTTGTACATACAAATTCAGGAGTGATAGTGTTATGGAAAATCTGAGCTAATTTCCTTCTCTGCCCTTTCAGCATAAGGGAAAACGTGCTGTTTTGAAGCTTTAACAAAAGTTTTGGTGATTTTGTTAGTGTCCATATAATGAAGAATTTCTTCTTTGGGAGTGTTTAAGATCTGTGCTGTCTTCCCAGCTGAAATTTGCTGCTCAAAGTCTCTGCTCTCCTTTGCATTTTTGTGTTTATAACTAATCAGTCCTGCCAAGTGAGTGCTAATTACCTTCCTAGGTGTTGATCTGTCATTGAATTGATGATATTTTTTTATTTAGTCACATCACATTTACACGTTTGGTTTACATTCCATTACTGTGCAAAGCATAAATTTCCTGTCTTATCTGACCTTTAGGCTTCAGAAGGAAAAAAAAAACTGTTAAAGCTGTTTCATTGGAAATATTTTCCAGTGCTTAGGGAAGCCAAAGGATTGGAAAGTTGCACAGAACTAGTTAAAAACTAGTTAAAAGATGATCCAAATGCACTTCTTGAAAGTATAGGGAAGTTATAGCAAATCAGGAACAAACCAGCGCTTTGTGTTGGTGTTTTCAAATCAAGTACCTTTCTCCCTGCGTGTCTTTTAAAGTAACTTCTTGAGTTTGCAGTAATTTATAAATACTTTTAAAGATATAGCTACATAAACAGTAGCATGAGGGGGAAAATACATTTGTAAGTAATGATATCTAAGCTTATAGAGGATCATAATAAAAGTACACTTTTTGTACTGTTTATTCTGTGTCGATTTTGATGCTTAAAAGCTCTCTATATACGGGGAAGAATTTATTGAGGTTCTGGAAAGTGATTTGCATCGTGAAATTTAGAGAGTTTGTCAGAAATCTGGGTGTTCTGAACTTCTGTGTGAAAGGTAGTAAACTCTTCAGGTCTTTTTATGACTAAAATTGTATCTGTGCCTTACTCTCTTTTTCTTCAGATGACGGGATCAAACGAGTTCAAACTAAATCAAACTCCAGATGATGGTATTTCATCAGTAAAGTTTAGTCCAAATACATCTCAGTTTCTGCTTGTTTCATCCTGGGACACAACTGTCCGCCTCTATGATGTTCCTGCCAACACCATGAGACTCAAATATCAACATTCAGGAGCTGTCCTTGACTGTGCTTTTTATGTGAGTGGGTTTTTTTTTTTTTTTAATTATAATTTTATAGACATACAGTGCTCAAGATACACGAGAAATTGTCAGTCCCTGAAATCAAAGAGACGGTGAAATCCTACCTGAAATCTAGGTTTAAAAAAGATCGCTAACTTCTGCCAATTGTTATTCTTTTAATTAATGTAATTCTAATCTTAAATACAGATATTTCCTGTGAAGGGTGCGGGCACTCAAGTCATTTACTTCTGGTGGAAATGGTGGGCAAAAGTCATTTGAGCTGGTTTGTGCTGTTTCTGCAACACTGTGGTAAATTGTGCGTGTGTTTCCAACAAAGAGCTGGCCTGGGAGTATGTAGCCACAAATCTTTATTCACAATAAATGCTCACAGCCACTTAGTATTTTCTTTTTAACTTTCTCATACCGGGCTATTTTGGAAACACGGCATTGTTCCAAGTCAGCCAGATATTTGATTTCTGGATTATTTTTTTTTTAATGCACTGGATTTGACACATGAATGGGTTAAGTTTATTGGTGACACTTTCTTGTTTTTATTTTTTTATTTTAATTAGAAAGTTTCATTTGGTGTCTTTTTTTGCATTGTATTCTGGCATGTCCTCCAGTGACTTGGGTCTTGACATGTTACTGAATGTTTTAAGGATCAGTTTAGATTTTTAATTTTCCTGGTGCTTTTTCCCTGACCATTTTGTCACGTGGCTAATATCATGCTGTGGCTCAACGTGCAGGTCCTCAAACGGTTTCTAGTTTCTAAATTAGTTTTAGAAGGGATACACTTTGCTTGGATGGAACTGGGTTAGGGTGGTGGTCATTTGAAAAATAAACGTTATGTGGTTTGTTGTTATAGAAATATAAATTATTTGATGTAGCCTCTAACTATTTTTTTTTTTTTTCAGTTTTACTTTTGAATTAAAAACAAATTGTAAAGCTCAAAGCTTTATTTAAACATTTTGCAAAGCTTTTGTCATCTGCCTGTTTAGATCTTAACCCTTGTGTCTTTAATTCCTGATTTCCCAAAATTACTGAAATCAAGTCCTGTGTTATGAACCTGGGAGATTAAATATATAGCAACCAGGGGAACTTCAGGCATGTCATAAGGTGAAACATTTTTTGCTTTATAGGATCCTACTCATGCCTGGAGTGGAGGGTTGGATCAGCAACTGAAAATGCATGATCTCAACACAGACCAAGGTAAGCAGATTGAATTCTGTAAATGGTCTCAGCATCTGGCCTAAGCTTCAGATTTATATACTTAGATGAATGGAATATGTTTCAAGTTATTTGTAGTTGGGGGATATTTGCTTTAAATATTAGCCTTTGTTGATTTAAGGTGTCAGTGCTCAGTGGTCTTCTACACTCTGCAGCCCTTTCTCATCATCGAGTGTTCCTCACTTTGTAGTTGAAGATGGTGCTTCTGGCAGGAACAGATTCAGCTCAGATGTTAAACTGAGGCTGGAAACTCTTTGCATGATGAATATTCATGGATAGATTTTTTTATTTACTGACTTTAAAGTGAAAATGGAAGGACAGGAAATGGCTATATGTTGTCACGCTGTTGATTTTTGGGTTCACGTGTGGCTTTATTGAGCAGAATAACTACTGGCCCCAGTAAGTACCACCTAAAAGTGTGGAAGTGTTTCCTAGAGGCTTGTTGTAGGATGCCTTGAATTGGATTGCTCAGGATAAACCCATAGGCTACCGTGTCTCAATTAGGGAGAATTAGCTCAGCTGAACTAAAAAGGAGTGTAGTATTTTTCAAAAGTTTGTGGTTTGGACATACTTAGAATGATTTATCACATATGTGCAGAATGTATAGAAAGCTTTGCTTTGTCAGACATCGTGGCCTTTACATTTTTTTTGGCCTAAGAAATGTGGCTTGAAAGTAACACAATTCCAGTGCCTCATTGTGCAAAATATGGAGCTGGTTTGTCTGACTCCTTTTGTGTGATTTTGTGTTAAAGAAAAAAGGGAATTTCAGCCTGAGACAAATGTGGTCACTGGAACCAGCCAATAACCAGGGCTCGACAAACTTGTGTGTGCACTAATGTTATGAAAAAGGTCAGTTAATTCTGTTAGAGATGACTTTCTCGGAGTATTTATATAAACTTAGTATTTTTATTAATATGTAATATTAATCCCTTTCTTTTGTCATGATAAACAAGCTTAAGTTGCTTTCTCCATTAGTGGCTGTGCCACAGGTGGTGATGCCATTTGATACTGAGCACTTCTTTATACTCCTGAAGATCTCTCTGTGGCTGCCTAAAATTGTCAACTTCTTTTCATAATCTCAGGAGACATAAGCTTAAATTTAACATTTCTGATCTTGGCAAAAATTATGCTGCTGAAGACTGAGCTCCTTAAAGGGACTCCTAGTGTATCACTAAACCTGTGGAAAATGTCAGAAAATAGGGTGTTTGTACTGCAGTAGTGGATCCCTTTAAAAAAATAATTCTTCATGCATTCTGACTGTTTATAGAGCCAATAAAATTACAATATATTGTATTTTCTTCCAGAAAACCTCGTTGGTGCTCACGATGCTCCTATCAGGTGTGTTGAGTATTGCCCAGAAGTGAATGTCATGGTGACTGGAAGCTGGGATCAGACCGTCAAGCTGTGGGATCCCAGAACTCCTTGTAATGCAGGAACCTTCTCTCAGCCTGAAAAGGTATGTTCTAGGGGATGTGTTAAATAATACACCCAGTGACTGGTCAAAAATCACCATTCAGGACACTGCCTTAAACTGAATTGAATTGGAAAAGTTATGTTGAATGGTTTTTAAGCTATGAAAATAATTGCGTTTTAAAACGGCGATATTCAGAATGTATCGTGATTTTTAGGTTAAGGTTTTGAGCTTCCCTGAATAGGAGAGGGTAACTTTGGTCTACCACAAGTGCTAAGAACTAATTCCTATAATTAAAAACAAACTTGAGGAAGGAAAACCTAACAAAACCTGCATGTGAAATTGATGCAATCATTAATAATCCTTGGCTTAATTGTGATATGCGCTTTCAAATTCCTTAAACACTAAGACTTCTAGATGTATTGAATCCTGGCAGTTTTGAAATGTGCATAAAAATACAGGAGGAGGCCCTTTATGCTGCGTGAAATAAAATTTGGGTTTTTTTCCACTTGTATTAAAAGATTGAGCAGAATTGCTTGTGTTGTAATTTATCTGTTGTTGGACTAATGGCTCGTAAATGCAGACGTTGTGCTAATACTCAAATCCTCTGTGCTAATGAGAGACCATGAGAAATGAAGTAAAATGGAACGTCTTAAGCTTTTTCTAATGGTTATAGGGGATGTTAATCTTTATACTGTTTACAGTGGTGACATCAAAAGAATTATAGAACAATAATTTTTGTTTTTTCATAGTCCTCTAAGCACAGGCTGAGTTGCTGGATAATTTAACATGGAAGATTTTTTTTTCCCTGTACCTTTTTTAGATTTCATGTAGTTTTGTCACATTGTATTGTCAAGTTTGTAATTATGAGCCATCATTACATTCCCTATTGCATCTAAATAGCTCTTACTTTTGTTACAATGCAGCTGAATCTACTTCTGGCAAGACCTTTGTGCAGGATAAAGTAATTGCATTATTTCTAGTTTTGATTTATCGTTGTATGTAGCATGTAAAGAACTGTGATAAATTGCTGACAGAGTATCATATAATGGACAGCCACAGTGAATCAAGCTGCTTATTGGTTCAGCAAGGTTCATTATGTCATTTTTTTTTTTTTTAATGCTGCCTTTGATAAATGTGTACACCTACTCAACTGCATGACAATGGTTTCATTTGATTTATGATTGCGTGGTGGAGAAAGAATACTTACTGTACAGGTGTGACATCAGTTTGTAAAGGAGATTGAAGATATTTAATGTTCTTTATGGCTTTGTTTCCATACGTGTACACAAACACGTTGTATGATGTTTATTAATATCTTGGGATCAATTCTTGCATAATAATGAAGGGAGATTTAAAAAAATTGTTAAAGTGTGTAACTACTCTTGACTCAAAGGTTTCTTGCCCTTTTTTATACATAGGTGGGATTTGGCACTTGGCATCATCAGAAATTTTAGGCAACTCCTGTGTGAACGTTAAAGACATTTCCCACCTTAAAACCTCAGTCTTAAGAGGGGAGTTCAATAATCATATTTTAGAGCAAGAATGCACACTGAGTGAATGTGGATTGGTCAAAGGAAGTTTGTTTACATACACATACACACTTGTGTGCTTAGGGTTTTTTTATTAGAAATTATTTGAAAACACAATTTCTCCAGAAATGTTTATAGCAAATGAAAAGTTGCTTTATCTGATATTTCAATACAGTTTTAGCAGAACCAAATAGCTTTATATTGGATTTTATCAGAGAACCAGAAAGTGAAACAAGGGGCTTGAGTGAAACTGTACAAACCTGTGCCAAAAATAAACAGAATCTCTCTGGTGGGACACCATGTCTCTTACACTCGTGATTCTTGATCTGAGGTATATACAAGATCTGTTTCCTATGTATTTAGCTACAAAAATAAGCTTATTTTTACAGTTTGCTGTTTAGTGACAGGACAGCTACAGGTGGCTGGGTTCCATCTTTGCTTCTGTATCAACAACTTGTACCTCATTTGATAATACAGTTTGTGACTGAACCTTTTCTCTTGTTCTGTTTTTTAACATATTGCCAAAAATAACTGCATCCCAGGTAACAGTTGGAAACAGAATGATTTAGTACGATGCTGAATATTTTAATGAGAAACTTGATAAACAAAAATTCGAAGTTCCAAGCCAATTTTTGGAGTAGACTTGAAATTCCAAATGATAGTCTTTTTTTAAATGATGTCAAGCATATTGTTTCCTTCAGTTTCACTTAGTTTTATTAAAGTCTGCAAAGCACTGGTTTGATATTTTTTTTTTAATGATTTTTTGGCTACTTATTTCCCTTTATTGACTTGAAATATTCTGTTTAAAAATTAAAAACCACCTGATTACCAGATGGAGGAAAACCGAACATTGTAGGACTAAGCTGCAGGATCATGAGTTGACAGTGGGGAATGCAAGCTGTGTGTACCAAGCAAAGATGATTTCCAGTATCCCTGCCCTTTTTACCCCCCTGTTACTTTATCTCTCTCTTCCTCTTGCATTGAAATATCCAATAAATTTAATGCTTGAAATAATTTTTGAGGAAAACTTGAATAATGCTGATTTCCCCTTTGAATTATACATAAACATTTCTGCACTCATGTAGCATTTTATGGGTAATACTAGCAAATGGAAGAAATCTCAGGTGTGGAAAGTTATGTAGATATTGTTGAAGCCTGGAGAGACTGGTGACTGAATGTGCTTGACATTTAGAATTCCACAAGTGGGTATACATATTGAATTTTATTTTTGATTTGCTAAATTAGTTATATGTAGTACGATGCTGCGTCGGGCTTGTGTTTTTTTTCTGAATGTGCTAGGGTACAGAATTCAGGGTGAGCTTTTGAAGTGCTGCATCAGTGTCTTATCTCTAACCAGCTGCAAACTATTGCTCTTTATCACAAATTTGAGTTATAAATTTGAGTTCTAAAGCTAAAGACTTAATAGTGAGAATCTTTATTGTAGATGTTGCCTGTTTTGTTCTTACATATTGCTGACGCTTTATTTTGTAGGATGAGCCATGGATACCTAGGCTGAGAAAATGTTAAATATTGTATATTTTGAATTATTTTTAAAGGTCTACACGCTTTCTGTGTCTGGAGACAGACTAATTGTGGGGACAGCAGGTCGGAGGGTGCTGGTGTGGGATTTGCGGAACATGGGTTACGTTCAGCAGCGAAGAGAATCCAGTCTCAAATACCAGACCCGCTGTATCAGAGCTTTTCCAAATAAACAGGTACAGGAACCACGTCAATAATTACATTTCCGATGAATATATCCTATAGGAAAAATGGTAGTTTATTTTTCAAGTTTTCTGCATCTTTCATTTAAAAAAAAAAAAATTCTGGCCTTCAAAGTTTTGTAATTAAACTCTGGAAGGAGGGGTGGGGGAAAAAAAGTTCCAGGTTAACTGTTTTTAATAGTGTAGCTTAAAAATGTTTGCCACTGATTCTCCAGCATACAATGTTCTAGTCTTTTTTTTTTTTTTCTCTGTTTTGTTTTCTTTTTAAAAATAACCTATTTAATGCATCACAGTGTGAATGTCTGGTTAAATAAGAAACACTGTCCCCCTCTCCTAAAGTTGTAGAAGAAGAGAGGAGGACAGAATGGGCAGGATTAAAACTCTATGAATGCCATTTATATATACTTTTTTTTTTTAAAAAAAACCCTCCGAGTCTGTGTCATGCCCTCAAGAAGCCATGATCCATTATCTAGGGGGAATTGTACAATTTGGGTGATCATACAGCTGTTCCATGTAGGTCAACATAGAGAAATACCACAGATACACTTTCTGAAGTAAAACAAGAAGGTTAGTTTTTTCTGCCTAATTTGGAGGGGAGTTTTCCCGTGGACATAGTGACAGTTACTTGTGCTTGAGCAGCTGTGAATGCTTTGTCCATTTTCAGTTCTAGTTGTAGTAAAACAAGCTGATCTTCCAGATTGTATTGTATTATGGGTTTTAAAGAACCTCACTATAGCTAGATAGCATTGTGATCCTGTTTCTGAAAAGATCTATTATGGGCTTAACTCTGAAGTTATAATAAGCATCTCGGGTTGCTCTAAGTCAGGACTGTAATTAACTGGATAAGTGGGCACCACTTTATAATCAAGTTTCAGTGAAAATACTATTTCAACTTGAGTGGTTAGTTGCTAGTATAAAGCTCTGAACTAATTTTAATGTAGTTCTGAAACTAAATATTCTTGTGAGTATCTCTAATATTTGAGATATTTAGGCCCTAGGGGATAGGTGGGCAAACACAAGGGCTTCTTAACTCTTTAACTTTTTTTCCCCAAATCAACCTTTGTTTAGATCTGCAGGTGTAATTAAAAGCTTTACTGTCAGCTTAAAGCTATGGTGAAATGAGAATGTCTCAGTAAGGCTTTTTTCTTCTTTTTCTCCTGCATTATTACTTTTGTAGAAGCAGATTTTATTGATGATGCCACAGATCTGTGGTAACAATGAATTTCTGGTTGTACACAATTTTAAGACTCTTTAAGTTTCATCTATTTGAACTTGGAGGGGAATAAGAGAAATTATATTGCAATCTCTTCTCCAGTTGTAAATTCCTAAAATGCATATTCTAAACTTCTAAAATCTCCAATGTTTTTTTTTTTTTTTTTTGGTAGGGTTATGTTTTAAGTTCTATTGAAGGTCGTGTTGCGGTGGAATATTTGGATCCAAGTCCAGAAATCCAGAAGAAGAAATACGCGTTCAAATGTCACCGCTTGAAGGAAAACAACATTGAGCAGATTTATCCAGTTAATGCCATTTCTTTCCATAATGTCCACAACACCTTTGCTACAGGTAAAGCAGATACTTAATTTTTTGTAATGCTCGCATCAATTCATTTAGTTTTGATTTGAACAGGTCGACCTTTACTTTTTAAGCATTTCAGTTGTATTTCTTGCAATGAGCAGAGTTTTTAAATTATTTGCTGCGCTGAGAGTTAATATGCTTTTTACTGAATTATACAACTCTGACTCAGTGTTTTTACTGAATAAGTCATTCCAGGTAGGTGGGGTTTTTTTGCTGTTTTCCCAATTACAATTTACAAACCGGTTTTTAAATGTTAATTTTCAGGGGGTTCTGATGGATTTGTGAATATTTGGGATCCCTTTAATAAGAAGCGCCTGTGCCAGTTCCATCGGTATCCCACAAGCATCGCATCACTTGCCTTCAGCAACGATGGAACCACCTTGGCAATAGCTTCTTCATATATGTATGAGATGGATGACATTGAGCATCCTGAAGATGGTATCTATATTCGCCAAGTGACAGACGCAGAAACAAAACCTAAGTGAGTATGCTTCACCTCTGTTTGAGCTTTTTCGGTGCATTCATCCCAAGATTTATTAATTTTCCTAAATTCATGAATAGCATTATTGATGCCAGCAGATAGTGCAGCTTGACAGTAGGGTTGGTTTTGATTTTATCTTGTTCACCCAAGCTTTCAATATCCGTAGGTTGATAGACGTCTGATGGATAAAATTGTGCCTGGTTGTTTAGGAGGAGAAGAATGTCAAACCCTTATCCTTTGTGAATAGGTGCTATTATATGAAGCTGTGGAGTTATTGCTAGCTCATTGCTTCGAGAATTAAGTGAAGAATTCAAGAATAATTTATTTGAGTAAATGTTACTCTGTTTGGATATTTAAAACTTGGAATTAATGAAATCTTTACACGCTGAGTATGCTCCCAGCTCTCACAGCCAGAAGCGACTGTAGATACTGCTCTGGGAAGGCAGTGTGAAAGCAGGGAAAAGGGGAAAAGCTTTCTCAGTTCCTGTGTATTGGAGTTTGCTGCAGCTCTCTGATAACACACTTTTCTATCATTGTTGCTGTCAAAATGGGGCAAACTGATTGATGGAGGTAAAAGATTTCTGTTAAGCTCGCTTTGGCGTGAATGCTACATAGAAAAATTGCCACCACAGGGCAGGATTGCACTGCTCTCTCTGCATTATGCACTGGAGCACTTGGTTTGATTCTCAAATTCCTGGGGTTTGTCACTGCTATTTTTTTTGTTTCTGGTCCTCAAACTGTCTTATGCTTTATCTGATTGTAGATCTATGTAAATAGATGCAAGTAAGTGATCAAAGTTCTCGAGTTAAAAACCTCAAGACCTTTTCCCCCCCCATCTCTTAAGTGACTTGTATGTTGTTTGGAGCAGCCATTTTATTGCTGTGGAGATTGGAGATGTGAGGTGGAAGTTACAGAAGAATAAATACACCATTTCTCACTTGGAGTTGTTTGTTTTAAAATAAATTTGATACTCATGGAAAAATAGAACCAGAACTATTATTCAGTATTTATTTCTGGGGCTTCCTCAAATGACAAATAAATAAAAAAAATCCAAAGATAGTAATTCAAATTTATTTTTAAAATCAGGTTGCACTCTTACATACATTTGGGAATGTAAAAAAAAAAAGTGATAAAAGAATACTTGCTGCTATTGGTCTTGTAATAGTAAGAGCTGCTTTCAGTTATTTTTGTTCATTGCTAGTTATGGTTGCTAATTCTGTAGATGCTTCATTCTGCTGTATGAGGAGGTTAATCTACAATTAAACAATATTTCCTCTTGGCCCTCCATTATTTTCTGAAACAGATGGTTCATCATTTCCTGGGCTGTTAAACACAGCAAGGTTAAGGTTAGACTCTTGGGAATCAGCTAGTTTTGAATCTTATTAGGCTGTAGAAGGAAAACTAATAAGAATACTCCTTAATATCATTTTGTGACTGTAAACAATTATTTATTAGCAAACAATTGATCCCAGAAGGGCAAATTGTTTGAGTCAGTAATGAGCTGAGAAAAGACAGAGCATATCTGTGTATTTGGAAAATAATTGTAACGTAATTGCAATGCATTTAGACAGGCATCTTTTTGGACCTGTTTCTATCTTTAAATGAATTTCTGAAAACATTAACAAGGTTTGTATGCCTTTCTGACATTTACAAGTTGTTTGTGCCAACCTTAGGGCACTAAGAATGATCCATATATTTCAATGTTACAGTACTGTGAGTCATCTCTGGCTCATTCTAAAAATAAGTTACTTAGGACAGAAGACAAATAGTTGTTTCGTAACGATCCTTTTGCATATTAATTTGGCTCAGTTGGCATTTCTGCACAATGCGCTCTTAAATGCATCAAGGTGGTGCCATATTATATACAGAAAACTTGGCAAGATCAGCTTTTTGATAGCTAAATTACTATATATTGTATCTTGATACAAGTGACAGTAGTTTTTTTACACATTCCTGCTTCTATGGACTGTTGAATGTTTTACCTGCTTAGATTGACTCTGAATGAACTTGCTGAAATGTGCTTTATTTATTTCAGGTCTACTTAGACTCCTGTTGCTACTTCTCTACAAGAGCTGCCCACCTGCTCCTGAGAAGAGTAGACTAAACCAGTAGAAGTGAGAAGAACAATCTTTGTACTGATGTTGTTTTTAACAAAGAAATATTTGTTTGTATATTGTAGTGTGTCTTAATCTGTCATTACTTTACTTGCCTGCTGTTTTCTCTATCTGCTGTCTGTAGCTGAATTCGTTCAGTCCTGTAGGCAAGCTTTATAAAAACTTACCACGTTTTGTAGTACCTAATTATGAAAACTTCCAGTGGACTTATAATTGTTCAATAAATATCCATAGTTTTTTTGAAAACATACTTTGTGTAACAACCTTTACTGTTTGGGAAACAGACGTTAAGATCAAACTTTTAAGTTGCGAGAATTTTTGAGTTCTAGAACTTCCTGATGGGAAAATTTGTGAACCTTTTGTCTTTTTTCTGATGACAGGAACTGGGAATTCCTTTGTTACTGGAGAACGTTGGCTCTTCAGGCTGTATTAGATAGGCTTGTTTATCTCAGTGGCTTAATTGTTACTGGAGAGCAATTAATTGTTTCTGGAGGAAAGAACTTGAACGTGTGGTACTTTGCTTTTTTTCACATACTGCATAAAAGCTTAAACTTAATGATGCTCAGGAAGAATTGTGGGTAGATGGGAGCAAATGCAGAGTTTCACCCTGTAGCTGAGTGGTCTTTTCCCAGTCTGCAGATCTGACCTGGTAGCCCAGGAGTTACACAAGTGGAAGGGTAGAAAAAAGGAGTTTCCCCCAGAGTGGAAATGTCATTTTGGCCACAAAACCCATGAAAATATGCTGTTTCTCTGAATGTCTTGTGTGCCTTAGTGCCAGTTGGTATAAAGTCTAATCTGTAATCAGATTTTGTATCAGGTGTGAGGAAATGCTTGAACTTGGACCAATTAAAATTTTCTTAGGAAAATGGTGTTAGAAAAACAACTTGGAACGCTGTGTGTGTGGGGTTTTTTTTTTTTTTTCCTGAACGGGATCAAGAGACTAAACCTCCAAATCCATCTTCTGTTAAAAAAGGATATATTAACATTGCCCATTCTTGACTGGCTTGTAAAGATAAACACCAGCTGATTAGTGCTGCCAATAAAAGCCATCTCATCCAGCTCTGTTTGCAGAATGGACTGTCAGACTGCTCTTAATAATAGTGTGTGTCTGGGAAGTACTTAATATTGAAGTGAATAATGAGGAGGGACAGAACTAAACTCCAGGGCCTTATCAAAGGTGATTCAGGTGTGGATATTTTGGAGTGCTGACTGGATTCATACTCTACTCCCAACTATTTCTGTTCTGACTTATCAGTGCCTGCCTAGCCAGTGGGAGTGCTTTATGACTGTTAAGAAAACAAACTTGCTGACAACAGAAATAGTGACCAATTGTTCCAAAGAAGGTGGTGATGGAGAGGAAGCTGAGCTCTGGGCACACAGAAAGCAAACAAACTTACCAGGTAGACATAGTAAATAAGTTGGATGTGGAATATTTTATAGTCTGTCATGAGCTAGGTATGGATTCTTTGATAATAGAGATTTGGTTTTGATAGGTTTGGAAAAATTAAAGATCTTCCTGAATTAAATGTGAATAATGTCCTCACTGCAGTAGCATCCATCTTCTGTTCTGGTAGACGTGCACCATCCCTGTTCCTTCCCACTTTAATTTGCTTTTTTGCATGTTGGGCAAAGGTTGGAATTTTGATGTCGGTTTAGGAAGTGGTGAACCCTTGGTATTCAGGTGTGGTGGGGTTTTTTTAAATTTGTTTTCTGAGGTATGAGTTGATGCATAGGATATGAGGCCCTAATGTGAGAATCAAAGGTTTTTGTGAGTGATTTAGTGCAGAAACAGTAAGTGAAATCCCTAGTTTGGGGAATAACTGTAGGTTGAGACAGCAGATTCTTGTGTTAGAACACAGTCAAGCATTCCAGAGTCCCAGACCACAATGTGTATGTGTGTAGAGTTTGCAGAGCAAATATATGCAATATCTTGTTTCTCTGTCTCAGCTGAGAGAGTATAATGTTACAAAATATAAGCTTCAGCCCACAAATTAATTATTTTGTTGTTACCTCGAAGCAGAACAGTGACCTGTTTGTGGAGGAAAGAGACCTGAAGTGAAGATGGGTCCAAATAAGTGATGTGAAGGCAGAAATAACCAGAAATAAACCGGGAGTGATGAAAAGGTGGCTTAGTGATGTTGTGGAGAAAGGAATATGTGGGATGGAGAAAGGATAGGTAAAACTGTGGGAAGCAAATTTAAGTAAGAGCTAGGGAACGTAGGGGAAAACAAAGAATTTGGGGAATTCCAAATAGTTTGGTTAACAAAGTAGACACATAACAGCCTGGAAACGATGCCACCTGCAACTTTTCATTTCATAAATATCAGGGGGAAAAAAAACCCCTGTTGATGCTCGATGGACTGAGATCTGTGTGCTTCAGCAGACAAAGGTGGCCCAAAATATGTAGGAGGAAACTGACTTACTTAAAAACAGTAGGAAAATTCCTTGTGGTTTGCTGGTTTTTTATGTACATCTTTGCATCAAACCACCTGTAGAAAATGGTGAGACAACTGGGCATAATGGAGAAGAGAAACATTAATTGGTCAGGGCTGTGTCCTTATGTTGGGTACCAATACATGTGGTTGGAATATGGGTGTTTCTCTTGCAAGATTAATCTTCCTTTTATTAGCTTTCTTCTAGAAATGCAGGTCAAGGCAGAGGTTCATAAGCTGGAGGAATCACAAAACAAGTCTTTTCTGGCCTATGTAACAAGCATCTGAACAAAGAGGATGTCCTGACTCTTGATCAGAGGAATTGAGATCTAAAAAAGCTCCTTAAGCCCTTGCTTTTTGCTCGGTGTTGAGGGCCTTACAGAAAACACGGAGCCACAGCCGTCCTTCTAATAGAGTCATCAATCACCACTGACTGCTTGCAGGAAAAAAATACCCTGGGTTGTCTCTCACAAGAGCCTCGTAACGTGGTGGTGTTGGAAGCCAAGTGGCATCTGTGCCTCGAATCTTACAGGAGCTGGTAAGTACTTTTTTTTTTTTTCTGTTGGCCAGTACTTCAAAATAATCAGTTACCACATACAGGGCTGGAGCTCTGCTGCATCTCAGATGTGATGCTTTGTGCTGCTGCTGCCATTACAATAAATACATATTAAAAAAACTGTATCCTTTAGATGGGTGTTTTCCAAAGCAAGACCAATCCCGAGCTGAACTCTGAGCTCTGAATACAGAGAGATTTTTAGTTGAGAAGGACGTTTCCAAAGCTGCACAGGTATCGCTGGGTCCATCTTCTTTAACTAGCTCACACTTTTCAAAGTGTCCAGTAATTTTTACTGCCTTGAAAATGTAAGATTTTCTATAGTTGGCATCGTGTGGTCGCTCAGTTCAGCCCTGCATGTGTTTAAAGATAGATACCCCAAAAGCTGGGGTCTTTCCTACTATTGGATGCTCTTGCAAACGTTGGCCTAAATGACACGTCCACCATCAGCGATTGGTATTAGTGGTCTGGAGCAGAACCTGTTTCTTTTGACAAGCAGACACCTGTCCTGGTGATTACACCATTAGCTGCTTTTATGTTGTTTAGTATAATCATAACTGCAATGCTAGTAATTTTTTTGTCAATATGCAACTGATACAACTCGTGGCCACGTGGCTCTCGCTTGGAAACGCGACGGGCTCCTTTGTTCAAAATAGTAGTTAAGTGATGCTTTGTGTTACGTTTAGCTATGTAGAATTTAAAAAAAGTCAAATATGGGACTCGCCCAGATATTTTTGTAACTAATATGCCAAAAGCACTTCCCATGGAATAAGTTTTATTTCATAAAGCCGTGCGTGTGGCACTTTTTGACTACATCCTATACCTATGAAAAGGTACGAGTGTGCCAACGCGGGACAGCAACACGGGGGATGTAATGGGTCTTCAGAGTCTCCTGTGATTATCTGCAAAGTGGAAGGGAATAAACTCTTCTCCATGTCCACTGGGACTGGGAGGAGGCGTAATGAGCCTAAATTGCAGCAGAGATTAGTCTAGACATTAGGAAAAACTTTCGAAGTGTGAGGATGGTTAAGCCCAGGAATAAACTGCCTGGGGAAGCTGCGGCGTCTCCATCTGAGGAATTTCTCAAGCGCATGTTGGACGAGCATCTGCTGGGAATGGTGTGGTTTTAACTGGTTCTATCTTTGAGGAGGGAAAGAGAAGCAAGTACCGATTGTACTGTCTGGTTGTTGCACTGCTCAGTTTGTGTCTTGTCATCCCTTCACCTGCCATTGCTCCTCTTACAGCCAGCCAGT
Organism: Scolopax mira; assembly: GCA_004320125.1. Lineage (NCBI taxonomy): Eukaryota > Metazoa > Chordata > Aves > Charadriiformes > Scolopacidae > Scolopax > Scolopax mira. The sequence goes on along the minus strand of BJBW01001252.1, from coordinate 352,466 downwards.
CTTCTTTGTAACCGAGGCAGGGATTCCTATTTACTTAAAGCTTTGAAATTCTTAAGCTTTCATTTTCCTGCGTGGCCCACGCCACCATTAGCAGAAAATCTCATTTCAGCTGATTCCTGCTTCCCAGTTTCCCCTGTCAGCGTGTCCCAGCACACCTGGGAGAAAGCTCTGCAGGACCGTTCCGTTGAACAAGACCATCATGTTTCTTAAATTCAACGTATGTATTCATTGTATGTGGTTAATAAAGCAGAGTACCTGATTCTAATTGGCTATATCACTATTTCTTTCTCATCAATCTCACAATAATTGTAGTTTAAGCTGGCACTAGGCTGTACCAGCGCTGCGTGGAGTCATGTATTTTAATCAATTCCCCACAATACTCTCTTTGGGTAAAAAGGTAACATCAAGCAAAACCAAAGCTGTAATTTATTCACCTACAGCAAAGAGTTCCCAACAATTAAACCGAACAAGGGTTGCATTTCCCTACTCGTGTCTCCTGTGACCTGCTGCTCTTCTGCAGCGACAACAATGCAACAAAGACAACACTCACCCGACTCCCAGCTTGAGAATTTGCTCTTTAAATAGATAAGGGAGCCAGGGGTTGAGAGAGAAGGATATTCTCATTCCACAGATGTCAACAGAGGCACAGAATAAGGAAGCGAATTTCCTTGTCACAGAGCAAAGGCAGGGCTTGAACAGACTTCTTGAATCCTCGCTCCTGTAATTGGTTTAATTTTTTGCCTCTGCTGTAGACTTGCTGTGGGGAGTTATTTGAGTTAATCTTTTTTTATTCCTGTGATGTAATTATTTTTTTGCGTCGATCGAACAAACGGTGCTTCCGTGTAAAGGTAAACGAGACCAAATTGTTCAAGGAGAGTTAAGATCCTTCGATGAATCTTCTTAAATGCAAATTTTTCCTACATGATGCTACGGTATAGACTATTGTGTTGATATATAGTAGCACTAAGCAGCCTAAAGAGGTTCCAGCAGAATACAAAGATTTATTTTATTTGCTACTTTAGTGAAGGATAGATGTAACAGGATGAAAGTAGAAAGTGCAAGCGTTCTTAGAGGTTGTGCTTTGAAAAATAATAGTAAAATGTGCCATCTTATTCCTACGTATTATCTAGGCAGAAAAAAGAAAGTATAATTCGGGCCCTGCAAATCAAAGATTATTAAGTAGAAAATTTGTAATCTGCTTTGTAAAGCTCAAAAAAAATAGTAATTGCAGAGCTGTAGCCTGTGCAGCAGACAAAGGAGTGAAGACATCAAGAATATAAATATATATATATATTTTTTTTTTTGCCATGTTTCACACCCTCAGTTTCCGGTGTCTTTTCTTGACAAATGGGTTTTCTTGTCCCACAGAGACACGTCACCTTCCGCTGGGGACTCGGTGGCTGCAGGGGCACACGTGGAGCCCCAGCTTTGTGCTTTCGGGGATGCTCCTTGGTGCTGCCAACCTGTTGGGAGGCTGCAGGTAGATTTTTCCCTGGAAACCAAGACGTGGGGTATTTGTGAGTGGGAGAGGTCTAAGTGACATATTTTGAGAATGTAACTTTGGCTTTTTCTCTTCTATCTCTTTTTTTTTTTTTAATTTTATTTTTTTTTTATGCTGAGAAGGTTTGATTCTCCCTGTGCAGGCTGTATGTGGTGACCTGCAAACACCATCTCTGGAAGGTGAAGCTGCCTGAGCAGTAAGATAAGTGCCCTGCTTCTGTCAGAGGACATTAATTTCTGCTAATGAGATTTTGGAGGGAAACATTACGAGAAATATTAGTGGATAAACTTTTTAAATGAAACATCTGCCCTTTTGTACAAAACCCTCCGTCCTATTCCACAAATGAAATGTCAGGACTATATCCTGGGAAATATATTTATCCTCTCCTGTTTAAAATCTTTGTTTTTAAGATGGTGTTTGGTTTGAAAAATAAAAGTAGTGCTTAAAGTCCTTGAATTTTTCCCGTGGTTATAATGGAGTCACTGTTCTTTCCTTGTCATCTGCAATTCTCGGATGCTTTTAATCAAATCCTCAGGATTTAAATTATTAAACATCTTTTTGGGATTACATTTTTTATTCCTAATTATACTCAAAAGATATATATCATGAAATATGCAGCATGTAATTGCGATTAAAGCGTACAGTCTCCCAAAAGATGGGTCTAACAGTTTTATACATCCAAAATTTAATTAGGCAGATAATGGGGTTAGAAGTGAGATCTTTAAGGATGGGCTGAGGAAGGAAGGAAATTTTTTGGAATTATAGCTTTTTTTTTTTTCTTTTTAATGGAGGCGAAAATCAATATGGAGGCTGCCAATACAAACCAAAATCTTATTTCTTTCCTGATCTCTTGTGTCTTCTCTCTTCTTGTATCGGTCTCAAGATTGTCTGTACAAAACCTGAACTTATCTAAAGAACGGACAAGTAATTCAATGAGTTCCAGGACAGAAGTCTGATTTTTCTACATCGTTGGGTTTCGTGGTGGTTTCTTGGACACCTGAGACGTGACGTTTAGGCTTAAACTCTTCCGTGATCAGGGAGAAACTTTTCCCAGGTAGATTTCCAGGCCCACCCTTCCCGTTATGAAAGGCTGTCTCCTCTGCTTGGCTGCCTGCTTTCATGAGAGAGACGGGAATGTGATACCTTTGAGACCTCCTTCCTCTCTCCAACTCAGCTGTAATTGGTCAATCAGTTCCAAAGTTTATTAGAGGGATGAGAGGAGAAGGGACGGGCAGACAGACACAGGCAATTTCATTGCACGAATCTCATTTCCTTAGGAAACCAGGAATAAAAATAAATAAATAAATAAAATCAATTAAGGTTAAGACCCTCCAGTACCCATCTTCAATTACTTTGTAAGAACAATGTCTTTTGCTGAAGTGTCCATTGTATACGATGCCTCGATGGGTCCAGCGTAGGATGAAACCTATTTTGGAAGTTGTTTGCAAATGTCCAACTACAGGATAAAACCCTGGCTTTTCTGTAGTCAGTAGCTGAGGTTGTGGAGCCTTTGGCAGTGTTGGGGTTCACCAACATGGAATGACCTTACACCCTGCTCATTAACCACTTCCTGTGAGCAGTTCTCTTATTTTCTTCACCTTTGGCAAATTTCACTGGTTTCCATAGAATTCTGTTTACCCTCTCTTCTCCGTGTCACTGGTAATCTTATGTTTTCTTTAAATACTTAACATTTCATTAAAGCCTCTATTTCTACAGTTGGGAATAATTCAAATAATAATTCAAATAGAACTTCTAAGTGGCAGACATACTGAGATACTGAATGACACCCTAATGTTTTCATGAGCTTTTTCCTGGATTGTCTTCTAAATCGCCATCAAAACCCCAAACTAAGACAAAAAGCCAAAGAAGCAAACAGTTTTGGTGGTGTTTTGTTTTTTTTTTTTTTTGCTGATCACAAACCAAGCCTATGTGAGAGTTGGTTTCAAAAGCAGCAAAATCAATCAATTTTCTGCTATCCTGCTTTACCCAGCAGAGATGTCCAGATTCACCACTTTGGGGCTGTAGTTCCTTTTTCTTCCTCTTATTTCAGTATTTGTTACGGTAACGCCTCGCTCTGCTGTGGAACTGTTTATAGTAAAGAACAAATCAGCCTTATTTGCCCAGAATCTCCATGGTGAGGGGTTTTTATGTTTATGGAAAGAAGGAAATGAAGGATGAAGATGTTAACAGGAGGCGTAGGTGTGTCAGGTGATGCATTGTGTGTATCCCCTTAGTTCTTCTTTTGCTTCTGCATTTTTAATTCCTCTAAGGATGCTGTATTGAAACAAAACCAAACAGTGATGCTTTTCCTCTCCATCAACTTGAAGACATTTCCGTGGGACTTTGCTGTAACGTCACTTGAGTTGTTCAGCTCCTTGCTGAGTGAGGTGGAACCAGGATTCAAACCCCGACCAAAACCTTTTGAACTCCAGGGAGATTTTTTTTTTTTTTTCAATTTAGTGACTTGCTGTAAGGCTTGGAGACAATTCCTCTGGCTAAAAATCAGCGAGCAAAACCTTGTTTCTCTTGGCACGGGGTCAACCTCTGCATCGAAATGGGGGCAAATAATGTTTTCCAGATTTTTGATTGTTACTGTAGCATCAGAATCACCTTTGCAGGCAGATCCGGAGTTCTGTAAATAGAGACTGTGCTTTATGTCATTTGCATATAATGCATTATCATGGGCATTATTAATTCTCCCATAACTTTTTACTATTAGAAACAAATTGCATTGCAGGACAGTGAGTATCTATCAGCAGGTATGCTTTTTTTTTTTTGATCTGGGTCTAATGGAGACACCTTTCATCCCTCTATAGGAGATTTACCTTTAACCTAGAATCTTTCACCCGTTATCTATAATGTATAATTATAAATACATTGTAGTCTTGAGTAAGTACAATTAAAAAGGGTAATTCGTTTCCCTCCCTCTCTCCCATCCTCCCACCCAAGTCCTTAGGTTTAATTTTCATGATTATGTTAGATTATGAGTCATTTTAAATCATGGTATCCAGTAGAGACTACTCCTACTCTGCAGCTCTTTTCAACAGTTGTTTATGGTAGTTTCAGCCTCTTTCTGCCTCTCTGAGGCTCTTTATTTTTAAAGCAAGGCAGACAAGGCCTAAAATTATTCCATTAAAGAGGTGCAATTTTTGTAATGGGACTTAGAGTGCTCTGCAGAAGTGCAGGCAAGTTTCTTCAATATCCTGAGCATTATTCGCTCATTTAGTTAAATGATGTTTCTAATTCCCTGGTAATTACATGTAATGAGGCACTCTTTCTCTTCTTGATGAGACTTTAGCTTAATATGAGATGTCGTATTTTTTTCGGTTTTTTTTTTTTTTTTTTTTAGGGATAATTACCCTTCCCAGGAAAAGCAGGGGGTTTGTTGTGCAGAATATATAGCAAATTATTTTATTTCCTGCCATCTTGACTGCCAGTAAATTATAAAATTAAGTTTCAGTGGAGCATTAGCACCATTTTGGAAAGGCTTGAGTTTTGGTTTTTTTTTTTTTTCTTATTCATGTATTGATGTCCTTTGGGACTGTTGAGCTATTATTCATAGAATAGATGTTTTTCTGCCAGTTCCTAGTATTAGATGGTATTGAAGCAGCAACATAGGTTTAATTTTTTTTCTGGATAATATCCAACACAGAATGGTCTTGTTAGTTGCTTTTTATATCAGATAATTATCTTTATAAAGTTTTAGTAATATCTCCCCCCTCAACACTGGTGACTAATCACATTTATTTTTGTGTGTGTTGTAATATTTAATGCTGAGGAGCTTTTTGTTTTCAATTCTGGGCTTTTCTTTCTTAAATTTCTTACATTTTAAAAACATTGGGGGTATTGGAATGAATTGAAAAGCTGTAGATACATAAAATTAACAATAATGTGGCATTTAACTTTGTTAAAAATAGAATAAAGAGCAGTTTTAATTACTCTGAATTTCCATCATTTGACAGTGTCATTTTCTTCCTGGTATTGTGATAAGGTGATTCTTGACTGCTTTTTTGTTTTTAAATTCAAAATACTGTTAAAATTATAAATGGAATAGCATCTGAGAATAAAATGGTATAATGGCCATCTCTGCATTAGGAGATGAATTGTCATTTAAAAAAACCACTTAATTGTTTAATTTTATAGAAATTCTAGGGGTGGGTTTGTCTCACCTACCTTTATCCAAAAGCAACGGCTAAATGAGGAAGCCACCTGGGCCTCACCTATTTCCAGGTTTTGAAGTATTGTAAAATAACATCTGTTTTTGCAAGAAACGTATGTGACAGATGAGGTCTGTTGGTCACGGTGTTCCTGATAATTCAGTGGTTTTTTTTTTTCTCTGAGATATGAGTTAGAGTTTTTGATGGCTGGCAATGAGCAAAATCTGGGTTCCAGGTGCCTGCAGGTGGCCTTTGGGCAAGTGACTTTACCTTCTCCACATAATAATGGTGTTAATGGCAGCTAACAAAGCTTTATGAACACTACACTGAAATGATTATGTAGCAGCCAGACCCAGTGTTCTTCTAATTCTCTAACACCTTTGCAAAAAATGTCACTCCTGGCCAAGACACATCGATGTTGGGAAGAGTTGCCACGCTCACCCTGGCCTCGGCAGGAGCACATAGGTTAGAGAAGGCCATGGAAGAACCTTTATTGACACGAAGACATGTATTTTTGTATGTGACTGTATTGGGTTTATACCTTTTGAAGGCAAAGAGACTACCTACATGCTCTAAAATATATTCATTTAAGGGTTTTGTAGGGTGAACATCAAAATCTCTAGTGGTTGAAAGATTAGGTCTTGAAAATGGTGGGTATCAGAAGTGTTACTTTTCCTGTCTGAGGAACTACAGTGCTGCAAAGTTCTAAATATAAAGGCCCATCTTCATGATAAAACCAAGATTTTTAAGAGGCTAAAGTGCAATCAGCGGTAGAAAATAAATGTCATAAATAACTTTTTGATCCCAAATACTGTGACCCCAATTCTATAGAAAAAAGCTGGAAAAATATGACTGCATCTCACTCTTTATTTCATCTTAAGCAATTTGACATCAATCAAATGACTATAGAGGCAAAGGCATGAACGTTTATTTCCCAGCCCACAGGATTGCTGTCAAATTGCAATTTTCAAAATTGAAAGAGTTGTTAAGCTAGATTTTCTCCATTTTCTTCTTAGTTCTTTCCCTCAAACTTTCCGAAATGTGCCTCTCAATTTTGCAGTGTACTATTTTACAATGTGCGGGGAAATTAAAGAAGCTCCGTGGAAAAAAAAAAAAAAATACTCTTTTACCACTGTGTGGGGGGTGGAACTAGATGAGCTTTATGGTTCCTTCCAACCCAAACCATTCTATGATTCATTAAATGCATATTGCATTTAAAGAAATGAGGCACAACCACATCCTTATAATGCAGAGGTTCAGAGAGATCCGTTTCAAAATACAAAATGAGGCTTTAAAGGTGTTGTCCATCTACTTGTGGCTCTTGCAACAGCAGTGTTTGGGAAGCTCCAGTAGTGCTCCCTATTGAGAGAGCTTCACAAACCCACCAGGGCAGCACCCACCCAGAATTTACACTCAAAACAGATGGTACTGGTGAAGGTACTATTCCCATTCTTACCAGTCAGTCCCGGAAGGAATGCTCTGAGAAAGTGCCTTCTCTTTTATTAATTCACTTGTGTTAAATGGAATTTATGAGGAATGTAACCACCCTCTTGGCTGCTGCAATACTTTGGGAGGTCCCTAAATCTCATTGGGGCTTTACTTTCTCTTAAGTTTCTCTAAGTTTCTGAAAGCCAAAAGCTCCTTGGTAGACCTGAGCAGGTCAACACTCCCCTCGTCTTTAAAACCTGCTATAATGTTTTCCTCCTGTCTTCAGGTTGTCATGGTCTGGTAGTAACTTCAAAGCCTGACTAATATATGCAATTTTCTCTTAAAACAACAACAACAACAAAAAGCTTCTAGTGGAGAGAGTGCCTGGCTCAGCTGTGGTGACCCATCTTCAGCTGTGAACTTTGCTAGAAGGGATTCCAGCTGCTTTCTGGGATGCTGCTGGGGTACAGAGCTGCTTTGAGAGGGCAGGTATGATGCAGGAGATAATGATCCTCACCACAACTGATTCATGTTTAAATAAATAAAAATATTTACACTTATTTTGCTACTGTTCCACACAGCTGCAAATCTGTAGGCGCTCCCTGTGTTGCCTGAGGTGTTTGGAGTTGTTGACCCTGGAGCAACAGTACCCATCTGCCGGTTTTTCCCTGGCTCCAGGAGAAATCCCAAGTGTTCACCAGGTCATTCCCATGGAAAGCTTTCTTAGGTGGCCACTTGGATGCTCTTGGACTGGGAGGGAGGAGCTGGTATCCAAACAGAGCTGACCAGGCACATCCCTAAGCCATGAGAGATGGCTATGGAGACCTGGGCTGGAAGTTCTGCCATTGTCTTTGCAGTTTTCTCTGGTATTTCCTACCAGTAGAAATCTGAAGGGCTACAGTGCAGGGATTACAACAGCTCCATCCTGTGTCTGGCTGTGGATGGAAACCTAAATCCCAGGAACCCCCTGGCAGAAGGGGGTGTGTGTGCAACCAGTCTAAGGTGCTTGAGCAGCAGGAAAACGTTGAAGGTAAGTTGGGCTGATACAGGATGCATTTTTAAATGCTATTTTTTCCTGGGGGCTAATGTTTGCGTATTCCATTGTCATCTTTATCTTCCTTTTTATTTTGCTTTAGGAATTTCTGTATCTGCTGCAGGAAAAAGGTAAAAGGAGTGGAGAAGGGGAAACTCGGTCTATACCCGTTGCTCGTATAGTCCTTTTTGGATAATACCATTTTGGGAGCTTCAGTAGAAACCCCCGAAAAATCACGGTGATTTGTGATTTATCCCAAGGCTTAAATGTTGACAGAGATCCCCAAGTTGAGCTTGTCTTGCCAGTCTTTAAGCATCCAAATATGTAAGACAAGCAGTTTTATTCACTTTTGTTGTGTGGAAATGGTGATAAATCGATTAAAACTCCCTGGTCTTGCTTTTTTGGCTCCGTGGTGCAGCGCAGTAGAGTGCCAGGATGGCTCTCTCCTCATGCCTGCCAGATGTGGGACCAGGAGCACCTCTTTGGAGAAGGGTCCACCCTCCAGGGCAGTGGGAAGAAGTAAAGTCAGAGTTTTCACACAGGTTTGGCAAATTCCTGGTGGTGGTTGCCTGTAAGGGAGGAGGAAGGTGGTCTTGGATGCTTTTTGCTGTCCTGCAGTGCATGGTCCACCAGTCTCAGTCATGGAAACTGTTGCTGAAACACATCTACCAGGACTTGACTAACTCCAGCTCCCCTTTCAGAAGGGCTAATTAGGAGCCATTGGATTAAATTCATTGTGTTAGAGTAGCTCTAAGCAAAAAAAAAAACCCCAGTTAGTAAATCAGAGAAATAACCATTTGTTGACATTTCTGTCTGTTAGCCCCGGACATGGGTATTCTGCCAGTGCCGTGGCTCTCTGTCGTGGGCACTTCCACCACCACAGATTAGGATACTCCCTTCAGATTGTTACAAATGCCTTTATCCATCCCCATTGACATTTTAAACAAATGGTGATGTATTTAGTACAATAATTACAGTTATTTGATTACCTTTCTTTTAGCCTGAAGTAGAAGGTGACTGACAGATGTGAATACCTCCGAGACCCGTGCTCTGTAATAAACTAACATTATTTATTACCAAATGCAGTTTATTAATAGGAATTGGCAGTAATTAATTTGCTAAAGTTGATGTTACTAATAATTACATGTAATTCATGAAATATTTATGAAAGAAAACTGTGTATAAAAATGATGCAAAGGTCATTTAGCTAATTAGTTAATAAATACCATCAACATTCTAGTGTCTCTAACTCTGAATAGTTTCAGATTTTTCCTTAGTGAGATAATTTTTGAAACATTTTTTGCTTGTACGTGGAATCTTGATGTGGAAGCCAACATTTCTGGTTATTGTTTTGAGCCAATGTACATACTGTTTCCTTTGCTAATTCACTTTGTCCTCTTTCCTTGTTCATAGTGAAAGATCCTAATTAGAGATAGCACTAGCTCAATCTAATTTAGGTTATCAGTGAGTTGCGGTGTCTCCCAGTTCAAGGATATATGAATGTATCTCTGTCTTTTTAACTTGATTCCACTGACTTTCCTTGGAATCAAATAACCCTCATCCAAATTAATAGCTGACATCTGAACTGGAAAAATCTTAGAGTCATTTCTGCTCGCTTTGAATTCAGTGACAAAAAAATGCCCTCTGACCTTGAGAGATGAAGGGTCAGATCCCTGGGCTGTTCCACATTCATGGCTGGAACAGTAATATTGCACTAATTTGGTAGCCTTTTTTGTAGGATGTGCTGGCCATATTTGTAGAGTAAGGTGCAGAATGAGGTCATCTTGTGGATTAGGTCATCCTGTGTAATGCAGGAGTTCACTCTCTTTTGAGTTAGGCCAAATGACTTGGGTTTGGTTAACACCAGTCTTTCAGAGGTGCTCAGACATGGTTTGAAATGTGAAGGGCCAGGGAATCCACCACATCTTCCTCTCATTTGCCGTATAAAATTCCATGTTGTTGTCTGAAGAAGAGCAGGCTTGGTGATTTAATGATGTTCATTTCCATGAGTCTCTGAGAGCCACCTTTGCGCTTTCCTCATTCTGGCCTCGCTTTCTGCTCAGTCATAAACCAACCGTCAGCACTCAGCCTTTTGGCAGGGAAGAGAACTGCTGGAGGACTTCAGGGATGAGGAGGTGAAGAGAGTGTCATGCTCACTGCCTTAGCTCCAGGCGTGAGGAGCGGTGGCCCAGGGCTGATATCACTTCTCTCTTGATGGGTTATGTGGCTCTGATGTGGTTCCAGGTGAGGAGATGGACACGGGGCTGCCCTAAATCAGGGAGGGGCTGGCCCCTGTTTGTGTGCTTTCTTGAATAGTTCTTTGCCTCCGTGGTGGTGTATTGACCAGAAACAGATTATGCTTTAGACAACCATCGCCGTGAGGTCCTTAAAAGCAAACCTATGTGTGGAACCACAATTCCTCTTATTTTATGAATGGGAGGCTGCTGACCTGTGAGGAAACCCTGGCCTTTGGTACTGAGAGCTTGTTTCTTACCTGTGTCATTCCCAATAACGAAACACACCTAGAATCCTCCTTTTGTTAAGAACTGTCCATGTTGGACAGTGTGTGAGAATGGCCTTCACAGTTGCCTACCCACTGGTATTCCAAGCATAGATAGATCAAACTCATAACTGATGTCTACAATCTATATCTAAACTGGGTTATAGGTCTGTAACTGGTCTGCATCTGAATGGCCTCACCAGTGTCTCATGCCTTATTTAGTTTTTCTGGACTAACTTTATAAAAGAAATCTTCTTTAAAGAACAATTTTATTTTACGGTAAGATCCGATACAGAAAATATTATTACCTCAGACAATAAAATATATCTGGATTGGCCATGTAGTCTTGAATGGCTAATGAGCATCAATAGAAACTATTCTGGCTGATAAACATTTGTCTTTTTTACTTAATAGCCGTTATCCTTTTTAAGCACAAATTGTGCCCCGTTAAAGTCAAAGATGCTCAGCCTTAGTTGGGCAGAACAGCCCAGATTTCTGTGGTTTCTGCTACTGGGGTTGGTCAGGCTTTAACACAATGTGCTCTACAGAATTCATTAATTTCTGAGCAAATATCTTTCTACGCCTTTTTTTTTTTTTCCACGAGGCAGCAGAGATGATGTCGTGTCTGGTGCTTGTGAGGATGAAATTGGCCTGCAAGGCTTTTCCTTGCATCGGTCAACTTTGAGAAGGAAATATTCTGGAGGAAGAGCTGGTAGACAAGAGCAGTTTGTGTTTTCCTGTGAATTGGGCAGGATTCACCCCTGTTCAGGGTCCTGCCAGGTGCCAAAACGGTGCTGGTGATGCTCGGGGTGTGGATGTTACTGTCTGCTAAGAACTTGCTGGAGGAGTTCAGATGAAAAACCTGCTGCTAGAAATGACATCAGAAATGAATTACTTTGGCTTTGCTCTTTCTAGCTCTGCTTTTAGCAAAATAATGTGGGGTGGTTTTTTTTTTTGTTTGGTTGGGGATTTTTTGTGTTGGGGATTTTTTTTTTTTTTTTTTTTGTGTGAGTCCCCTGAAGCTTTGATGTTCCTCCCAAAGGATACTGGATGGAGAAGAGGAGAGAGAAAGCAGAAAATAGACAGGACAGGATGGGAAGTGCAAAGCCATTCCTGACTTTTGGCTTCACCCCTTTTGTTGGGCCGGTTCCTGATGGGGAGAAAGCTCCTCAGGCTCTGCTGGTTGCTGTTATTCCCAGCTCTCCTTCAGCTGCTGAGATGTGCCTTAGAGGGTTAGAGACCTGGAGTGGTCAAACACCATTGCTTCGTATGCTAATATACCAGTATAGACAGAATAATATGGTCTGCTTTCTTTAAAATGAACAAGTATGAATTTATAAATAATATGAAAAGAATGAAATAATGACCGTAAAGGATGGGTTAGAAAGGAATGGTCCCTACTGAGGAGCCCCCATCCTTGGCTGATGGTAGTCCCTGTGTGAAACACGTGGCACCCCGTGTTATGCTAAAAAAGATGGGTTAGAGCCGTATCAATCATCTTAGTCTTCCCCTGGTTAATCCATTCCAGCTCATTAATAAATGACATGATTTGGTCTTGCATTATTATGTAGCCTAACTGAATAGGGCAACAATTTTCTGAGATGATTTGAATTGCCTGCCCTGGAAAATAAAAATGAAAAAGCTCTTGTTATTTTCAACTAATAAACAGGCTCTCAGGAGGGAAAAGGCTTCAGAGGCAAACAGAAGGAAACAGCAAAACAAGGAAAGGGGAATATGCACAGGAGGGTCTGTCGCAGGGAATATGTACAAATCCAGGGTCCCTCTTCCCCCCATGAAAACCGTTTTGGCCTCTACTTCAGTTACAAAAAACAGTCTTCCTGATGGGCAATTGCCTTGTTAAAAAAAAAAAAAAAAGGGGGGGGAACGATTTTGAATTGCTTCGAATAAGCTTCCTAAGAGGCAACTGGTTCTGATAGAACAATTTTAAACTCTCTGTCTCCTTATCTTCTGCCGACATCATTTTTCAGAAGGGGCAACAGGACCAAATTAAATCGCTTTGCTGCAGACAGTCTGTCTGTCTGATTGCATTGCCACTGTTGCCCATTTTGAAGATTTTTCTCGAGCAATTTAAAGCCAAGACGGGAGGAAAGTCCATGTGTACCCACGCACACAGATGCACACAAACCTGGGCATCCCTTCCCGTGGGCTTATGCAATTAGGAGGTACGTTTGCAGCGTAAGAAATTCAGAATCCAGTGGTTTTACCCCATGGCCAGCTCTGTCTGGCTGAAAGTGTCAGAACCACCAAATGAAGAGGTTGAAAGAAAGAAAATAACAGGAAGATGTATGTGGGTTATTTTAATCCAAATATTACTTGTGGAGAGAAGCGTGTTGGGCAGTGCTGGGGTCTGGTCTCTCGTGTTCCTGCTCAGGCAGGAGCAAAGGGCTGGGTTGGCTTTTGTCTTCAGTAATTCCTCTGCTGCCTTCTTGTCTCTGAAGCCTCACTTCTCTACAGAAAGTTTGATTTTTGGCCGAGCTGCAGCTCTTAGGCCTGAATAAGAACAGCGGGGGCAGCGGAAGAGAAAAGAAGCTGGGAAATGAGATGCGCTGGAGCCAGCAAATGGATTTGGAGAACCTGATTGCTGTATAACGAAAGAAGCCTCTGGGATATATTTTACTTACTGGTGGAAAGGAGAGAGCCGGGGTCTTGGGAGATGTTTCTGAGGCCTGCAATGCACATTCATCGCCTTTGGATTGTGTCCAAGTGCTGCTCAGCATCCCGATGGCTCTTGAGCGGCGCTAAATCAAGATGGATGTCACTTTACATCTCATTGCAAATGCACTACCTGAGGCAGGGGTTTGCATGTAGCATTCCTTTCCAGGCAGAGGCTTCTCCCTCGAGGGAGGTTTGATCTAGCTGGGAAGAAAGGAGGGGAAAACCTTTTCTCCTGGCCCCATCTGCCAGTCGCTCGGTGTGTAACCCACTGTGATTCACCCAAACCTCTTCCTTGAGAGCTTTGTCTTGTGTTGGGGGGCTCCAAGTCAATGCTCCTTGGCATGCCTCCCTACTGGAGGCATGTCTTCAGGCTGGAGGGATTCCCCACTGCTGTAACCATTTTTAATAAGCTTTTACTGGATGTTGGCTTCTACCTCAGACCACCAGCTTGTATAATTGCTCCATCCCCACTGACTGCAGGCTGATGCTCTTGGTGTGTCCTGCTGAAGGCTTGCTTTTTTTGTGTCTTAACGTCTTAAAAAGTCCCAAACTACTGGGTGAAACCCTGCCAGCTAACTTTATAGGGACAATATAAGTACCCGTAGAGGGAATATTTCATAATTTCTATGTTGGGAGCTAACTTCAAGGTTTAGTCAGTATTTATTCATGTATTTATATGAACTCCAGGTGTTATCAGTAAAGAAGCAAACATGTAAGACTGGTACTTGTTTCTTCAACAGCAAATTAGCATATATAGAATACACCAATATATTATTAAATACGCAGATAAACAATATTTTATTGAAAAAAAGAATTACTGTTTGTGAAAGGAAAGACAAGGCATTATTAAGAGAGTTTAGTCCTACTCCCCTGTACAGAAAGGTATCTTAACCAAAACAGCTTTAAACGGAAGTGGAAACCTTGTCATATATGCTGTGGAAGTAAACACGAAGCAAGAGGAAGGTGGAAGTATATAAATTCCGTTGTCAGGTGCTCAGGCTGGTGCTAATTTCTATGAACACACTGTATATTGTTTGTGTTTGCACTGAGCAAACATAAATGAGAGGTTGACACCCATTCCTGGTGTTGGGCTTCTGTCAAATCACGGAATGATTTGGTTTAGAAGAGACCTCAAGAGACTGTGTGGTCCAGACCTTGCTGAAAGCAGAGATACATCCTCAGGTGGGCTCTGCTCTCCCTGAAATGTTCTGTGTGCTACTGGATCAGCACGATCCTGTATCTACACAGCCAGGCATCTAGTCTGAGGCAGTGCTGGGAAATGTCCTCATCTGGAAAAAAGGAAAACGACAAGAGGAAACAGCCTCAAGTTGTGCCAGGGGAGGTTTAAGATAGACGTTAGAAAGATTTCTTCACCAAAAGGGTTGTCAAGCATTGGAAGAGGCTGCCCAGGGAAGTGGTGGAATCACCATCCCTGGAGGTATTTCAAAGCCAAGTAGACGTGATGCTGAGGGACGTGCTTAGTGGTGGTTTTGGTAGTGTTAGGTTGATGGACTTGATCTGTAATGTCCCTCCAACCTAGAGAATTCTATGTTCCTATGACATTGTTATAACTGGGAATTTATGTAAAACTATGAGTACTGCACGTATTTTTGGGTCTGAATTCTGGCTAATTTTACTTTTGGGAGCGAAAAGAATTATGAAAAGAAATAAGCTGCTGTGCTCTGCCATTACAATCTCTCTCTGTTTGTGTCCATGTCTGTGGCATATGAAAGCAGTGTCTTGTTTGAATCTGGTGGTTGTTCAATAGGGTGAAGGCCTTGTTGGCATTGAGTTAGTGCCAGCCTTGGCCACCTACACCTGGTGTGCTACGTGGTGAAAAGGGACATGGGGAAGGGTGGTCCTGGCACCTTCATCCCCCTTGACCTTCACACAGCCCTTTCTTTCCTCAGCACTATCCCAGGGTTCCATCCCAGGGATCCCTTGGCACCATCCTGGGCATCCATCCCTTGGCTCCCATGGGTGCTCTTTGCTGTCTCCTGTCTGCCCAGCCACGCTCACAGCTCACGAGAGAAGGCAACACAAGAGTGAAATTAAAAAAGAGACCGTGGAAGGAAGCAGACAGTGAGGAAAACAAAACCACACTTTTCTCTAGGAGCCCTTGGTGGAAACCCTAGAAGGTGTTAAATTGATGTAATCCTTGCCTTGTTTTGTTTGGCCACCGCTAGCACAATCCTAGCTGTTGATTTTGGCATGAGAAATGAATTACGCCCATTTAGCCAGTGTTTCTAAATGTAGCTTTGAACGGGGATGTTTTTAGAGATGCTTAAAAGAAAAAAAAACAAAACAAAACCAAACCAAAAAAACCCCAACCCTCCAAAAACCCAACACGCTTTAAAAAAGACAAAAGCTTTCCCATGCAGTAGAATGGAAGCTTTTCTAAAGCCCTTTTCCCCCCTCCTCTTTCTTCTTGGAAACACATTTGTAACCATTAGTTTGGTGTCACGTTGGGTGATGGGGGGTATTTTCGTCCTCTGCATCCCCGGGGTGAGGGCTGGAGGGGGGGAGGCCGGTGCCTCTCCATCCCCACTGGTCATGAATCATGTCAGCATCAGGAGAACCTGGTCTCCAGCTCGGCCGAGGGCTCTGGGCTGCCCAACTGCCTTTCCCATGGAAATTTTTTGGGAAGGGGTGTTTTTTGGTTGGTTTTTTTTTTGTTTGTTTGTTTTAGGCTTCCTTTCCTTAATGGCAGCATCGCATTGGAAACTAATTAGAACTAAAGTTCTCTGTTATAATATACACAAAAAGCAATTTCTCTTGCTGGTGTTGAGATGCCGTAACATAATTAGGAATAGTCCTAAATTTGTTGAAAAAGCAGAAGCCCAGACAAGCCAAGCTGCTACGGCAGGACAGATACTTTCTACTAATATCTCCTGTCAATACAAGTTCAGTCTAAGTTACGAGGCTGGAAACTTTGTTAATTCCTTCCTAATAAGTTCTCCGTAGAGCAAACTTTCCATTTAAGGGTTGACCTCGGGATGAAAAATGATTAAAATTCGAAATAAAAATATTTCCACCAGAAAACAATTTCCTGTTGGAATTGCAAACTTTGATAGTGAAATATTCCATCTCATGGAACCCTATAAATAAAAGCTGAAAAAAAAAATTAGTTAGATACTAGAAGAAAGAAGCAGATCAGAAAGGTAATGAGTTGTGGATATTGTCTTTTCTGTAGTGGCAGTCTCATAGTTTACAGAGATTTTTCTTTTTTTAAACCTCATTTCCTTTCCACGAGCCTAATTTTGGGCACAGTTGTGTGCATATCTGTGCCCAAAATGAAAAGTAATTTTCCCTACGAAAATATGGTTGGCTCTACAGAGATGTTACTTGGTACATTTCCAGAGCACTGGGATCCTACCTGTTTCTAATCAATAAGGTAAATGTTTATAATTTCCTCGCCCCTTGTTTACATATTTAATTACCATTATTATAGAGCCTAACTGAATAGAAAAACAGTTTTCTGAGGTGATTTGAATTGCCTGCCTTGGCACCGACAAAACGACAAAATGCTGAAAACAGGTTTTGGTTAACAAAAGCTCTCTTGTAGTTGTTAAAGATTTTGTTGCTAAAGCGTTTGGTGTTAATTAGTTTTTCTTGGCCATTGAGTGAAATATACCCTTCATTTTGAGCAGTTAGGATGGGCGTTTGCTGTATTTCCCCCCCAAATTTGCCTGCACTATTTTTTAATGGCTATCAGTTGCACACACCAATAATCCAATTCCATTCTGTGTTTGCATTAAGAACAAATAAAACCTTTGGTGGTTTTCTTTCTTCAGAGGCACGTGGGCCAGCAAAGAAGAGCTGCACAACCAGCAGCGGCCCCTGGAAAATTACAAAATAGTGGTTATTTCTTAGGCCCAATGCACGTGGGGATTTTGAAGACCATAGAGCCAGAGGTTAGTGAATGATTAAGCATGTTTTAGTGTGCTGAGTAGCTGCTAAATCTACATAGAGATCCAGAGATTAGGAAGATATACAGGGTTTTAACATTGATGATGCACCAGTTTGTATAATCTCTTTATTCTCAGTGTTTTCTGTACTATCTATAGTACAGTTCCTATCTATAATAGTAATATAGTATATGGTAGGAATGTATTATTGCATATAATAAAGTATATAACATATGTATATTTTATATATACTATATATAGTAGGAATATGGTAGTACCCCTGTCTATAGTGTACTGGTGCCAGGCACACACACCATGTACAAATGCAAATTTGAAATTGTCCAGAAAGAAGAACTGATTTTTTTTCCTGTACTGTTGATTATATATTGCATAGATTATATTTTTTTTTTTAAGCAAAGGTAGCTCAGTATAAGGTGCATGTTTACAGGCAGTTTTGTGTATGAATTCAAGCACCTCTTCCCGTGCCTTGCATTTGTCAACATTGGCTGTTGCTGCTGTCATGTAATCAATTTATCTACTTGCTGGGTTTCTCTGATATTTCACCAAACTTAATCAGTGCAAATTACTTTCTAATCCACAGCAATATTCCACTTCTCGCCTCTCACTGCCTTCTATAATGGCCTCGTCTGAGTGGTTTTGAGAAAAGTTTATCAAAAGCCTTAAGCTGAGTTTCCCCCTCGCTTGCTTCCTTCGAGAGCTTAATATTGCGTAGAAATAGCAATAATAAACATCCCTTGTAAAGTAACATTTTTGGCTAGCGCTCCATGATTTTTTTTCTTAATTTCTTTGTGATGTGAGGAGAAGGTTGGCCACTGAAAACCAGCTCTACAGCGTAGGGTTTGGTTTGATTTTTCATTTCCCTCCTCTCCCCCCCCCAAAAAATTGGTATGAAGTCAGATTACACTCAGGTGGGGAGAAATTGGGGAGATATTTTAAGTAGTTTTCTGACCAGTCCCCCGAGTAACCACTCAGAATAGCACAAGTCTCTCAAAGAGAATTTGGGTGGCACAATGTCTGGGTTCATTACCAAATGAAACCGATTTGCTTTCAGATGCAAATCTGCTGCTCACGTAAAACTTAACAAAGATTTGCAAAATTACATTTTTAAAGCAAAGAAAATGTCAGCAAACTCCTAAATGAAACAACTTCCTCGTTATCCTGACTAATCTACATGACTTATTTAGGATAAGGAAAGACATAACAGGGCTTGCAATGAAACCAAACTTTTGAATTCCTCATAGCACCCCCATACTAAAGATTTTTAAGTAAATTGCAGTGGCTTTTTGTACAGTATATTATTTCCACGTTGTTTGACTTCTTTTCACTTGACATCAGATTAGCCAACAGGTTAAATATTGTGGTTTCAAGGTGTTAATTTAGCATGTTTCCAAATTAGAATTTTAACATATTTGGAATATTGATGAGACTAAAAGCCATATTGTTATGTCTAAAGCAGCTGATTTTAGGTGCAGTTCAGCAATTAAGTTAATTTCTAGCTTTCTGATGCTGAGAAGGACACTCAGGGCCAATAATAGCTTATTTTCTGGGACGCAGATTGGGGAGCTGACTGCAAACTTTCAAACGAACACGTGTGCTCGATTTGGCTATTTGTATTCAAGTTTACCTTTTTTGGTTGTCAGTAACACTACCCCACCTGCCCTATACAGCTTGTAGTGCTCGAACCTATTTGGAAAAATCATGTGAATAGGGATTTGCATCATTACAATTTCCTTTCCATTTAGGAAGCATCTGCTATATCTTTAAAAGTAACAGGTTTGAAGAGGCCACAGGCTGTGAAACAGACTAAACCATTATTAAAATGAAACAAAAACTTAAAAAAAAAAAAAAGCTAGCTGGACCTAATTCAACAGCAGTTTCAGCATTTCCCCCCCCCCCCCCCCCTTCTATTTTTACCTTGAAAAGGTTAAAAGCATTTGGGTCCTTGTGGAAAATGTAATTGCATTTCACCCTTGTTTATGTGTGAATCTAAAGAATACTGATAATCTGCCACGTGAAAAAGTTCTGTTCTTCTGCTAACAGGCAATCCTTCTTGTTCCTAACAGGTCTTTCTATTAAGTAAACAGTTAAGGCCTAATTGGAGCTTTTATCTGTACCATGTCACACTAACTGATCAACCATTGCTAGCAGTCATATAAATGTCATTTTAAGTACTTCAGTTGTACAGATCCAAGTGCTGCAAGGGAAGGGGAAAAAACCTCAGCTGCAATTTTTCTTAATAACAAATAAAAAGGAAAGTTCTATGAAGATGTGTTTGAGCAGGTTGAGTTAATGATATTATCCCCCTAACCTTCACGCATATCGTTTCCACGGGCAGCTGGAGGTTTTGTCAGGGGAATCGACTTATCCCAGGATGTTTCTTTCCCTAATTAGGTTTTCTGTGCTTTTGAAGGTGGGCAGCACCATCACTGCGTGTGCCTTAGTTTGCTGTTTACCTCCTAGGAAAGCTCTAACACAAGATATTTCCAGCAGACTTGGTCTGTTAATCTGCCTACGTGATCACCGAGAGCCCTACACGACAAAAATATCCAACATCCATGATTTTTCTGGAGTGGGACATGCACTTTCCTCCCCAGCTTCTCCCATCCTCACCGTGTTTTTACCCAAACACCAGCTTTGCAGGAAAAGAAATGACACCCCCCCCCCCACCCCCCTCCTTTGAGAATTGTTTTGGGCAAGTAGGATATTTTGTTTGTTTATGTGTTTGTTTGCTTCACTTCCTAGTCATTGCCTGAAAGCCTGGCTTTGGCTTCTCCTGAGTCCCATTGCACACATCCCAGATGGAAAGAAAAAATATAACTTCGCTTTCCAAAAGCTCTCAGCATTGGTTTGTTCTTGCTTTCAGTGGGAGCACAGTTTAGCCAGGGCACAGCAAATTCCACCCCAATCTGTGTTAGCAAACAAGGTCCAGAGAACACTTGTATTGCCTTTGAAAAATTACAGGCTGGTTTTCCAGGCACGGTTCCTTTGATTATTTTTAATTCTCTCTACACGTTCCCTGATCCAGAAATTGTAGGTTACTTTTTTTCCTGAGAATATCATGGTTCTGTATCGGTTGGCAGGCATCACGGAGTTGCTATCAGTGGGATTATTATTAAGCTCATTAGAAAACTACAAAAGTGTTCCACGTGTTTCAAATGTGATTTTGAGTCCTTCAGTTTTGAGCCCCGGACTTGGGAGAAGAATTTGACTTTGAAGCAATGACAGCAACTCTCTCTTTGAGCATCAAGCCTTTTAAAATTGTCTCCCATCTGGCACTGTCAAATTAATGGTGCTCTAGAAAATAGGTCATTGAGCTTGTTCCTTGTCTCAAGGCGGAACTGAATGTGCCTGAGTTATTTGTAAGGAAGAAAGATGAATGCTGTCTTCCTAAGGTCCACCTAGCCCAGTATCCCCATCTTCAGCAGCAGCTTGTAGCTTTTCCGTCCTTGAATACTCTTCCACCTCCTCATAGTTCAGAGGTTTTGTGATCCGGAGGTGATCCTCAAAATCTGGGCTGCCCACGTTGTCGTAGGGTATGGATTTTACATCTGTCCTGCCCTGGCTGCGTGAAGCATGCAGAACCCTTGACAAACGGGCAGGGTTCGATATGGTGACATCTATTGACTTCAAGGTGCAAAATGCAGCTGCCAACCTGGTCATCTTGCAAGTCAAAAGGGAGAGTGTTTTCGCTCTGGTTACCAAGCAAAGAACATCAGTTTCTGCCCTCGACACAGAAAGCCTTTAAAAAAGACACTTGGAGAGCAGGTGCTGAACCCAGGTGTCTCATCTGCCACTACAGAGAGGGTATAAACCAGACCAGCTTTGCCATGTGTTGGTCTTGAAGGCAAACCTGTTAATCCAAGCAAACAGGACTCGATGGCCATCCCTGTAAGTCATTGCATCGCTCACCCTATTTGCTGTGCTGTGAGCTGAGAGAACAATTTTAGTTCACTGGTGCCTGATTTTTCTCTGTCTCACATATTTATTACTCACATATTTATTGCAAATCCTTTTAAGAATTTCATATTGACCTCCTCTTTCCACCTCTGATGTGGTACCATACCATCTCCCACGGCTGGGGTTCAGATGAAGTGTTTTAGTTCAGAGGGAACCATCCCCACCAGGGCTTTATCCTGGAGAAAGGGTCTCTGGAGGGTCCAAAGCAAGCCATGCACCTCTTCCCTATGGCTGAGGTGGGAACAAGCCGTCTGGAAAAAGGCTGACCTTAAGCTAGTCGAGGTAGCAGATAACCTGATAGTCCAGGCTTGGTGAGCTCTGGGCCAGAGGAGCAGGCAGGAGTGTAGCAGCACCCAGTGCAGGTCTTGCACCCACAGATCTGGTGCTATTCATGGGTTGATGGAACATGAGCGTGATGGGATTGTAGCTTCAGTGGGTTTTTTTGACCTGGTGATGTTGATTCTGCTGTGTTTTGTTGGTGGCAATGCTGACTCTGGTTCCTCCAGGCACACCTACAAGTTTGGGCTCTGCTGCTGTGGCCAAAGCTCTGTTTCAGCACCATCGTTGCCCCCTGAGGTGGCGACACCCCTGTGTGCAACCTCCTCAACAAAGAAGAAAGCAGTAAGATGGGACCACTGAGCACTTGGTGAACCAAGAGGAAGAGCTGGAGCGGTTCATCCCTCACATCAGCAAAGGAAGGATGCTTGGCTGCACGGGGACCAACTGGGTTTTGCAGTAGCACCATCTGCAATGGGGGAATACAGAGGTGCCTGCAAAGGTACGTACACACACATGTGAAAATCATCCTTTCTTTTCCAAGGCTACTTTGACAAGGAGATTTCTCTTTCTCCTCCAGAGTTTCGATAGGAATTGGGAGGTGTCTCCTTTCAGGGCGGCTGTTTCAGCCTCCCCGGCAGCATCCCTGCTCCATCCCTGCTCCATTGTTCGCAGCAAGAAGGTGAAACTTTTGTGCCCCATGGATTGAGCTCATGCCCTCTGGCCCTGGGGCAAATCGTTCTTCCTGCAATTAGTATTCATGGTTAGCTGAGCAGAACTTCTACAGCGCATCTTCCCTTGCTTTGAAGGTTATGTTACATGGTTTCAAAGTGGCCAGAGGAAAGATTCCTATATGAAGAAGATACCTGGGAATATCCATTGTCTTCTTGTGTATTTAATGCTTGCATTTTGGGCAGGATTTCCTTGCTGTTTATTCAGTGCTTTCCAATTTAACAATAATAAAGCGGGAGAGCCAGTAAGAACAGAGTGGTTTTAAAATTTTTCCATTGACTTTCGTCCCAGGTTTCAAATCTCTTGTCTTGGATTTGGGAGAGGAGGTGGTATTTTTATTTGTTCAGAAAATTTGCGTGTGTTCTTAAAGTTTTTGCATTTTTGGCAAATATAGCAAACATATTTTTTTCTAATACTGTATGTACAGAGATCTCTGTATACTTGATCTTTGCTGAAAAGGTCAAAAGTGATGGAACTTTTCACTAGTAGAACTCCTACTTCCCTGGAAAAAAAGGTGATACCACTTTCCCTGTTTTATAGTTGAGGGTAACTGAGGCAGGAATAGTTTAAAGGACTTTTCTATCAGCAGAGTTAGAAATATGCCCAGGACTCCTGTGCTGAAGGTCGGTGTCACAGCCCTTCAGTGCAGACTGACCCCTGGTGGGTTCAGGACAACCATGGTTCCGGAGGGGGATCTCCCACCTGCTCTGAGACCCTTCTTTCTTTCTGTTTACAGGGGAAAATACTGTGGATGCTGTTCCTCAGGATGAGGACATGTTAGCCACTGGCAGGACATAGACAATGTCTTGGAAAATCATAGAATGGTTTGGCTTGGAAGGGACCGTAAAGATCACCTTGTTCCACTCCCCTGCCATGGGCAGTGACACCTTTCACTAGACCAGGTGAATAAAAAAGCCAAAGAGGTGAAGCCCTTCATCAGTTTTGTGGGTAATTTGAAATAAACTGCTCTTATGCTGCATCTTGTTAAAGAATTTTCATGGCTCCAATGAATATTTGCATTGCTTTGATAATAAACCCTTTGGTAAATGAGTGATGGGACCCCCTGGATTTATCACCCCTTATCCCTGAGATACAGTGATGGCTGCAAGATAAACATCAAGTTTTGTTTTGGAATTTCTTGGCTTATCCTTTGCCATTGAGAAAGAAAAGTGAAAATACTTTGAATATTACTTAGATAAGTATGATTTTATTAATGCCTACATCATCGTAGATACAATAAAGCTACAGAAACTTGTTAACATGACTAGTGTGTCTGTAGGAAATGACTTTGTTCCATGTTTGGTCTAGGTCACATTCAAATGATCTCTGCTGTCCTGTTGTTTTCATTTAAAATGACACGTGTAAAGTCAGTCGTGAGCAGGATTTCCTACGAGAAACATAGGGGAAAGTTGGGATGAACAAAATAATATCCTGAAAGATGGTGACACGGTCAACATGTTGTGTAAACGCCTCCTTTGCTAAAAATATCTCCAGGTTGAAGCTTCTGCTTGTGTAAAATGGTGTAAGAGCCTCTCAGAACTCGGGGACATGAGCACCTGGGCAAAGATTTGCTTAGATGCAAATGAATTCCTGGACCAGCCCAGCCCCGGGAGCCCCCAGAGCCTCGCGTTGCTGGGTCTGGCTGGAGGAACAGGGAAGGCTTATTTTATGCCCAATACTAAAAGACATTAATTTTTCATTTCACGTGTGTTTGTTTTCCTTTATTAGCTCAGGTTTTATTGGGAACAATTTATTTTTTAGACTAACATTAGTGCCAAACTGGAGTTGGCATCCAGCTCCTGCCTGCAGCAGAGCTCATGCTCTCTGCTCCGGACCAGTAGCTTCTTGGGGATTTTTTCTATACACATATACATATAGAATTTTTTTCTACATGCAAGTGTGCTTGTGAATTGCCTGGTGAATGTTGTTGGATGTGATGTGCAGCCACGTTGCTATATACAGTCCTCAGCGTGTTATTCACTGGTTGCTTTTACCCCCTGTTCTAGAAATAACCACTCTTCGTGAACATCTCTTTTTTTTTATTACAGTATCAGTTTTAGAAATAACTGCTTTTCAAGAACATCACTTTTATTATAGCACCTAATACCGGGCTTATTCAGGCAACACTTGAAATGGACAGTTATGGATTTGTCCTAAAAAAAAGTGCCAGGTGATTTGGGTGTTCTTTGGGCTGAAGAGCAATAAGCTCTGCCGGCGATACAGCCGCTTGATTGCGGTCGCCAGGTTTGGGAAAGGATCTGTAAAACTGTAAAACATTTTTTTTTGTTGTTGTTGTTGCCGTGCTTGAAATGATCTGCGAAATAAATAGTTTTAATGGATCAAATTATTGGGATGTTTCATTTTGGCTGGGACCCGCCAGCGTGTAAATGGCCCTCGAGGAAAGTTTGTTCGTTTAACGGATAAACTTTAAAAAAGGGATTATTCTATTGGCCTGTGGGGTAAAGGCAAAAGTATAGTTTACCTGGCAGGTTTTAAATAGACAGTTATGAGTTCACTGTGACCAAAATATCAGTGAAAGTGAATCACAGGTGATCACTTTTTCTAATGTAAATCATTTAACATCAGTAATTTTCCTCCGTTGCCAATGCCATTAGTTATTTCAGAGGTAAAAAAAAAAAAAGATGTTTTACTTACTTTTTTTTTTATATTTTATTTTACTAGGTACCCATAGCTTAACTTAATGATTTGTATAAGTGATAGTAATTGCTGAAACTACAGTTGAGTATTATTAGCTATAAAATGAACATGGTTATATGTCCAACACAACTAGCAAGGAACAGAAATGCAGTTGTATCCAAGAGAAAATAATTACAGCAATAATCAGTGTAATTCATGATAATGGCTGAATTGAATTTCACACCATAGCTCCAAGCACTTACATTTAATGAATGTAGTTTGTGCTTGTTTACTAAAAAGGTTTTTAGCAGAAAATCGATAATGTAACTTCAGTGTTTCTAATTGCAAATGCAATTTTTTTTAAAAGTAGTGGTTCAATAAGGATTTTGTAGGGAAAATTAAGGTATGTAAGTACAGCAAATGCTGTTACTTTAATTACGCTACCTGTACATTAGTGGTAAAGTTGCTTAATATTTATTTATTACTACATATTGATTAAAATTGGTTTGTATTCCATTTTTAAGACTAGCTAATGTAATGAACATTGAAACTTTTCAGTAAGTGCTGGCTGTGACTAACTATATCACTTTGTAATGGGACTGTCCACACAAAGAGGGGTTTTTACCTTAAAAGCATTATCATAAGAGCAGGGGAATATAGGCTGGTCTGCAAAGGTGCTTTCTACATGGTGAATACAAAGAGTTGCTGGTCCTTTGCTTGGAATAGCAAAATAAATAAAGTGATTGGCAGTTGGTGGTATAATTATAATTGCTTAATTGGCCCAAGCATATTCTTGCTCTCATTTCCTATCAGGAAAACCATCAATTTTAAAAAGGACAATGAAGCTGAGGAATGTAATGCCAAAAATGATGATTTCTTTTCCTTAGCCTTGCAACCTCCATTGTGATTGCCTAGAGCTTCAGGGAAAGCAGGTTGGCTGTGGTATGTAAATGTTATTAAGATATCCAACTCCAACAAGAACAACCGTAAATAAACATAGGGTATATATTTATTTTATATATATATATTATTATTGATATGTAGGAATAAACCCCATAGTCCTACTTTTACTGAACTCAGCAGCAAATCTCCAAATGTCTTAACTGGTGGAGCATGAGGTCTGAGGCTGGGGAGCATGGAAGAGGTTGGAGTGAAGGTAGAGCATTTAGAAAAAAAGAAGGGACCCCTCAGAGGTGGGTTTTCTGGAGCTCAGCTACAAGAGAGCAGAAGTTGCTTTCACCTGTGGGATCTTTTTTTTTGCTCTTGGAGACAGAGGCCCAAGTGCTACTGATGGGGATGGAAAAACCTGTGAATTTCTTCTGAACTTCCTACTACAAGTGACTGAACCACCTTCACAGTCTGCCCAAACAGTCTTCCAATGTCAAAAATCACTGCTAGTGGAGGTATTTTTTCTTAAAATCATAGAATCACAGAAGGGGTTGGGTTGGAAGGAGCCTTGAAAGGTCATCCTGGTCCATCCCCTCTTGCCATGAGCAGGTGCACCTTCACATCGATGAGACTAAAATCATTAAGTCCCAGATCATGCAAAACCAAGCTGATATTCCAGCCCGAAGGGACCTCACTGCCCAACCAACAGCAATAATATGGTAACCAGCCTTAAAATGTGGCAGCAAATTAAGTGGGATTCATTGGGAAAATATTAAGACACAGGGAAGGGTTTAAAAAATAAACCTGGACCACTCAAGATTTGTGCTGTGATTATTTTTCTGCGGCTACCTGCCCTCACCGCTAGAACCAGCGTTGCATTTTCTGCTGGGCTCAGTAAGGCATTTTACTCTACAAAAACAACTAGCTCCTTTCCAACCAATGATTACTTGTAATTATGCTTTCCCCTGCTATTATTCTAATAGACTGTCATGCTGCACAGAGGAGGCGTTTGGAGGCTGCTTTTATGGATGGACTGTTGGAACACTTAATATAGCTCTATTTTTGAATTATCAGGTTCTATCCTTTTGAAGTCTGTGTTAGTGGAACTCCTATTTATGAAATGTGCTGTGCTTAAAGGTTTGCTATTGATGAAGAGGTCCAACAGAGGCCTTTATCGTAAGTACTGTAGCATTCTCCCCGAGAAATAAATAGCCTTGCTAAAAGGTATGTTGTGTACCAAGGTTGCAAATTATCAGCCAAGCACCTTATAACTGTATACTTCAAAAATACCTTTCTGCTTTCTGTTTGTTCTCTTTTTCCACAACATGAGCGGTGTTTTTAAAAACACATAAGGAAAAAACCAAACCCCACTCTGCTAGCTCTTTAATTGGACAGCGTGTACTCAATGTGTAACTCTTTAATATACATATATATCTTAGTGGAAGGCGCTGTTTGCAGGCGTGTCCTTCTCCGCATTAAATACTGTGAGTTTTGAGGGAGTTTTCAGCTCCCACTCGGTGAGTGATTCAAATTGCTGATTTATTGCAGGATTCCATCACTGTGGCAGTGATGCCAATGCCTCTGAAGCTGTGAGCTGAGGATTAGTGCCCAATTATTTAGGAGACAGTAGTGAAAAATATGTCATATATACAGAAAAGAATTAAAAAAAAAAAAAAGAATCAGTTAGTTTTACAGTCACTAAAAGTTTACAGCCAAAGACCATAGAATTATCTGGGCTGGAAGGGACCTCCAAAGGTCATCTAGTCCGACCCCCCTGCAGTCACAGGGACACCCCCAACTAGACCAGGTTGTCCAGGGCCTCGTTGAGCCTCCCCTTGAATGTCTCCAGGGAAGGGGCCTCAACCACCTCCCTGGGCAACCTGTTCCAGTGCTCCACCACCTTCAGTGGAAAGAACTTATTCCTAAGATCCAATCTAAATCTGCTCTTCTCCAGTTTAAACCCATTGCCCCTTGTCCTGTCACCACAGGCCTTTGTAAACAGGCTCTCCCCAGCCTTCCTGTAGCCCCCTCAGGTACTGGAAGGCCGCTATTAGGTCTCCCTGGAGCCTCCTCTTCTCCAGGCTGAACAACCCCAGTTCCCTCAGCCTGTCCTCAGAGCAGAGGGACTCCAACCCCCTGAGCATTTTTGTGTCCCTCTTCTGGACCTGCTCCATCAGGTCCATGTCCTTCTATTGAGGGCTCCAGCCCTGTACACAGTGCTCCAGGTGAGGTCCCACCAGATCAAAGTGGCAGAATCACTTCTCTGGACCTGCTGGCAACACTTCTTTTGATGCAGCCCAGGATGGGATTGGCCTTCTGGGCTNNCTCAGGGCTGCTTTCTAACACCTCATCGCCCAGTCTGTGTTGATACCAAGGATTGTTCTAGCCCAGGTGCAGAACCCTGCACTTGCTCTTGTTGAACTTCATGAGGTTTACTTAAGGTCTGTCCTTAAGTAAACCTCCAGTCTGTCCAGGTCTCTCTGGATGACATCCTGTTCTTCAGGTGTATGGACACCACCACACAGCTTGGTGTCATCTGCAAACTTGCTGATGTTGCTCTCAATCCCTCTCTGTCATTGATAAAAATGTTAAACAGAACTGATCCCAGCACGGGCCCTTGAGGGACACCACTTGTCACTGCTCTCCATCTGGACTTAAAGCCATTGAGTACAACCCTCTGGATGGAACTATCCAGCTAATTCCTTATCCACTGAATAGTCCACCCATCAAATCCATATCTCTCCAATTTACTCTCCAGGTAGGAGGGATCTCAGGAGCTTCACTTCCTTTCGTGTTGAAAAGACTGGGAGCTCAGTCGTGCCAGGTACCACCTCCTCTTCCTTCCTTTTGGAACCGGCCTTAGGCTGCCTTTGCTGCTCTGGGGTGCTGTGGTGGGACTGTGAATCTGGTGTCTTTGGGGACCTGGTTCTGGTGAGACACCCACCACATGGACCGCTTCTGAGGGGGCAAGGTGTGGGTTTTGGCAAGGTGGCAAGGCTGTCATAGTTTGGGCCTCACACCAGGACAGGGGGGACAAGAGCAACGCTGAGGGAAAGAGAGAGTGTGTGAAAATGCAAATGTAGTGAATGGAACAGGCTGTCCAGGGAGGTGGTGGGGTCTTTGGAGACACTCAAAACCTGCCTAGGCATGTTCCTGTGGACCTGCTCTGTTAGGGAGGGTTGGACTAGATGATCTCCAGTGGTCTCTTCCAACCCCATAGTATCCTGTGATTCTGTGGATGCTGCCTCATGGAAGGGTTTTACATTTAAAACAACAAATAAGGCAAGTCTTGCTCTGAAGTGTTTATCCGGAGTTTTCCGTTCGGAAGCGTAATGTATCAGAACCTTGACTTTGTACTCCCTAATTCATCTTTACTTATGTATTTTACTATTACCGATAGCTTTCCCCTTAAGCCTGTCTATTTGCTAGTAGATTTGACAGATGACAGCTACTCTTTGGGATGTTAGATGGCGTTTGTACGGCTATGATGCCAGGAGCGTTCTGAGCGCTGGTGTTGCATATTTATTGATCTCCATATTCCCAATAATCTGATGCACGTCACATTTGACAACATTATGTGGAGAGGTCAGCTGTATGGGGCTAATGAAACTGTTTCAAAGATGGATGTTGTTTTCCACAACATTAACCTTGCAAATAGCTGTCACTAGTGCATTTCACTATGGGGCTTGGCGTTTGAGAACCTCCCTTTTTTTTATTGTTGATGTTAACATTAAACAAAACCTGAAGCCATTAAATCTCAGTATTTATATACGATAGAAAACATGGACGACGTGGCATCACTCCAAATGAAAATCTTATTAACAGCATTCGGCGCTTGTGGCAAAGTCCCGAACAATCTGAAAATTGGTTTGGCTGTCTGAAATGTTTGACAGATTAGCTAAGGATGATGTAAAAGGACTGAACAGGGAACGGCTGAATTCTAAGGATTAAAGTGGGCAAATAGAAAACCCTGATGTAATCAAAAAGCGCATTGCACTTTCATATTTTACTGCAATATTACTGTTCTCACCAGGAGCTTATTCCATCCAGGGCGATATAAAATTTAGATTACCCTTTTATTTTAAAATTATTTCACTAGCATGTGTAATGTTACGAGGAAGCACTCGATTTCTAAAGAGGTCTCTTGAAGTTCTTTTTCCTTAAAAAATACTGTTATGGTGATTTAAATATTTAATTGTAGGTTTTCTGCTGCCGTGCTGAGGCACTTCAAAACAGGAGTCCTAAGGGCGATAAAAATAATCCTCGGAGGCCCCTTTTCCACGTTACAGTGTTTTAGAACACTTCTAGTACCTCTTTTTCGATGTCATACTGCATCTTTTGTAATGTAAATTTTGCACATACTTACAGAGCACAATTCCAAGTATGATTTTGATAGGCAAGCGATTTAGAAAATGCTTATGTTGGCCATCTCAGTTGTGAAGTGCCACATATTTTTACAGCGTCTTCTGGGACTTCGGTGCTTTTGAGAGAGACGGAAAAAAACCCTCAACCCTCGTCCTGCTCTGGAAACCCATGATTACATTTTAATATTTTAAAGTGCAGTCGGTAAATGTTAATATAAAGCCTGTTGGCAGAGGGTGAGATCCTGACCACGCAGAGGCTGTTAGGAGTAAAGGTCAGACCACTGCGATAAGGACAGCAGAATGTGGCCTCCCGAGGTCTTTAAGGTGATGAGGACTGGAGCTGTTCAACCTCTCTGAGGAGCAATAGGTTCTAAGGCTGCTCTGCAGCCTGCCCTACTCGCTGGCTGTCGGAGTGGTCATATTAAGCAATAGTTTTTGTGTTTAAAGTGGCTTTAATATAGCCATGAACATTCATCCAGGCTCTGCATGTAAAGGAGACTTGCCCCTGCAGAAGGTGGTGGTGGTGGGTGTTTGGCTCATGAGCTGATAAAGGCACCCGAAGGGCATCTCCCAGTCAAGCTTCGTGAGCTTCAGATCATGCCCTCAAACAAACACCCCAAATTAAAGGGTAGAAAAGGTCAGCTGAGATGGAAAATACCTAAGGCAACCCTTTTAAAAATGCTGTCCCGGGCGAGCTTATAATAGGCTGTGATTCATTTAACTAATTGTAAACTGTCCAAAAGTTAACTGTTGTCTCACATCTAGTCACCCAGACTGTCTGAGCACTCGGAGGGGAGAGGGGCAGCTTTGGGGCGGCAGCACATGGGTCAGGATGGGAGGAGCTGCTGTCTGGAGGCATCTCGTGACTATAGATGTAGAAGGGCTAAGGTGGAGTCTTAACTTTTAGACTAAAAAGCCAGCAAGGCTTTTTTTTTTTTTTTTTTTTTTTGGTCTAAAAAAGTAACCATCCCAGTAAACTACAAGAATATTTGTTTCTATAGAAACTTCTACATAACATGCTCTTCAGGGCTCCTTTTGAGAATTTTATTAAGACACGGTCGGAAAGGAAAAAGTATATACTATTTAATTCCAATTTATTTTATAACACATGTTCTAATATGCAA
The DNA here is from genome assembly GCA_004320125.1 of Scolopax mira. NCBI lineage: Eukaryota > Metazoa > Chordata > Aves > Charadriiformes > Scolopacidae > Scolopax > Scolopax mira. Next base: position 321,264 of record BJBW01001252.1, on the reverse strand, counting down.
TTTGTTTCTTAAAAGTTTGTTATTAATGCAAACATTCACAAGTCATAAAAAGAAGGTCTCTCCCCTCAATTTCTGGCAGTTCCTTTGGTGTCTGCATTATTTATTTAGTGACTTAGTATAGGGTCATGGAGAGTTTCTCCAGAAGTACAATCTAATGCCAAGTGAATGCTGCAAGGGCAGTTAAAACAGATGATTTATATTGATAACATCACTTAGTAATGCTTAGCACTGTTAATTAAAAAAACATCCTTCTGTAATAATTCTCAAGTTGCACAGAATCATTATCATATGAAGCTGTGCAAAAATGTAATACACTTCTATAACATGATTTCTGATATTGCTAAGCTCACATGCTATAAAATATTAAGTGCTCACCAAAAATGTATCAACGGAAAAAAACCTTTTACCCTCAAAGCTAATGAACTATGATTTCTTTTTATTTGTCTTTTGGGTTTAAAGCCTCCAGACCTCATTTTCAAACTCTCTTCTGAAGCCAGGGGAGCTAGTTTATTTTCTAAAGAAAATAGAGAGAGGTCAGCAGAGCCTCTCACAAATACAAAAGCTCCAGGAGCTTGGGCTTTAAGATTTCAAGTGATTACGACACAAATAGCTCGAGCACTGTTAGAAATGCTCTCTCTTTTTTTAATCTTTTTTTCTTTTTTTTAAAGATATATAATCTTTTTAAAGATGTTAACATAATGGATGGGTTTCCTTGTTGTAGCAATATACCTTTCTGTACTTGGAGGCATGATGTTACCGCAATGATCAATCTGTTGATGATCTAATGCTCCCAATCTGTCTTGGGACTGGGAGCAAGGACCACATTTTATGACCTGGGATATTTTTTTCCTCCTCTTATTTTCTGGGAAGTAGAAATTCCACAGCCAGGAGCTGGAGCCTGGATGTCCCCCTGGGCAAGCAACCACAGTTTGGGGAGGATGGCTGTGTTGCCAATAGCATGTCAAGGTAGGACTTGGCCAGAATTACTGCTCGGATGCCCAGTGTGAAGGATCAGGTACTGTTTTCTGATGGGTCATCTGGCCTTGGTTGCCATCTGGAGCAAGGCTGAGAGTTGTATCTCTGTGTCCATCATAAGGTGCTGCGATGCTCTGCCTCTACGTCCTTAAAGACTGAGAAATACCTGACCTTAATATCACTAATGCCTTCAAAATAATGCTTAAGTGGGACTTCAGGGGTGGAATAAGTCTAGTTCTAGACCTCTGGACAGAATCAAATTTAATCCTTAGGGAACCTCATCTCTGCCTCAGAACTGCAAAATGCTGTGCACTCTATCCTGATTGTTCGGTAACTTGCAGAAATGAGCCCATATAAAGCATTAAAGAACTTCAGAGCCTGGTGTTTGATTGCATGGAGTTAGAGAGAGAGGAGAGGTATGAATAGCAGCCACAGGACCTAGGCCACAGACCTGAATTAATGGGGATTTCTAAGCAGAAGGCCCTACCTGCTGGGAGGGGTGGAAGTGCTGCTGGGGTGAGGATTGCAGGATTTGTGCCTCAAGACCCAGAAAAACTAATTGTTCTTAAAGGCAGGATTCATCAGTCACTTGTTTAAAAAATGTGTGAACTGCTGTTTATGGTCAAGTGTAAGAGCACAACTGCATGAATCCTGCACTTTGCAATTTCTCCTTGGCATCATCTCAAGGATGCCCATTTGGTAGCCACTCATTGATGCTCAGATCCTCCATGTGCTTTGCTCCTGGGCTCAAGGATCAGGACCTGACAGTTGGGTGAGAGCACAGGCTGATCCCATCTCTGATAGAAGAGGATGTTCTTTGTTTATATGTGTGTCAGGAGTGCTTTTCATCTGAGAAAGAGGATTTAAGGCGGCCATATAGGTATGTGCTTGTATGACATCAGCACAAATTCCCACTGAATTTTAAATTAAAAAAATATTTTTTGGAAAGTTTCAAAACGTGAGTTAAAATGTTGTCAGGTTTGACTGGATTGGATATTTTTAGCCTAGTTGTCTGAAGAGTTGAAGCTTGTTCTTCAAGGGCAGTGTGGGACAGGAAGCTGAAGAGATACAGATGTTGGGAGAGCTTGCTCTAACAAAAGTTTGAGGATGTTAGGACACAAGCCGTTAATCTGCATGGCCTCACTTTTTCTTCTTCTACTGTTAAGGACAAGTGTGTTATTATTTTCATAGCATTTTATATCTCAGTGGTAACAGCTGAATTTAACACTCTATGCTGCAATATGAATATTGTGTTACAACTACAACACAACTAATATTCCATTAATTTCATATATATTTAAATTGTCAAAGGCTAACTAGGTCTGCTTGAAACATTATTCTTTTGAAATGCAAATGCCTTACAATCTCGTTTCCTTTAGTTTTGGAAAGAAAATGCCTAATGTGAAATGAAGATGCTGATTTTGGCCAGCTGGTTCAGAGGAAAGTAAGAAGAGCCTGTGAATAGGTAATAACCTGTCTACCAGGTAGATTCTCCCATAAGACTTATGGATCTGCTGAAATCCTGTGAATCAGGACTGGATATTACTTCAGAAACGTTTACTCTTGATGGGTGAGGGCAGCAATTTTTAAGCAGCCTTTTAGAAGTCAGAAAACATGCAGAAGATGGGAAGAGAAGACTTGCTCTTCACATCTCTGAGTGCAAACCTGTGAATAAAGAGCTTCTGCCAACTCAATACTCAACAGAGAGTCAATGTGAAGACCCAACATGGCCTTCAACAGGCTTTTCACCAAAGCCAGTAACAGGGGACACAGAGGGAGCATGGCAGAAGCAGTGGTGGAAGTGGAATGATGGTGAGGATGCTGCTAACATTGATATAAAGTTAGAGGAGCAAAGCAATGCTCTGAGATGACAGAGTGCAACGGAAGAAGACCTGTTGTGGCTGTTGGGACATATGTACCATCTGTGTCATGCTCAGGGATTGGGATCAAGGGCAGTTCACCAGCCAATGTAAAAGCAGGGGAGAAGGAAGGTGAGAATACAGAGGTAGGAGACTGTGGGAAACCCTTGTACATGTTTGAGAAACTGAGCCCCTGTAACAGGGACAATTTAATGCAAAGAATTACAGAACTGGCTTTCTGTTTGTTGGGTTTTTTGCCTCAAATGTGTGGGTCTACAAGTGCAATGGGTGCTCCCAGGCACCTGGAGCCCCACTCAGATGAGCACAGTAACGAAGAACAAGAGATGCAGATGGACACCGTGTTGGTCAGGACGGGATCTGGGTGTGCAGAGCAGGATGGATCCATGGCTGGTGCTCCAGTGCTCCAGGGATGAGCTCACAGTGAAACCTGGCAGAGATGGGCCAGGACTTCACCACCACCTGCCTCCCGCTGTGGAAATGCAAAACATTTGTGTGTTATTGGGTTTGGTTTTTTTCAATATCGCTGCCTGTTTATAGTTAGCAATTGCGTCGAACCGGCTTCTTAAATGCGGGTTAAAGGCCTTGATGAAATAAAGAACACCTCAAAAAGACAGCCTAAATTTTTGCCATTTTAAACTTTGCATGGCTGGCATGCTAGAACAGCCACCCAGGTTAATGAGCTGTGAGTTTAAATAGCAATTGAAGAAGTCGGTTATAAATATAGAGCAGTTTGCTTTTTGCCTTCCTGTTGCTTTCCCGGGCTTCTGAAGGCCTTCCACTGATGGAGAGCTTTTAATTTCACATTTTGGCCCCCACCACAGGTGATAAACAAAGGTTTCCCATTGCTGTGACTCGGGTCAGTGCTGTAGCCTTAGCGTCAATCCCGCTGCCTGTAATTACACACAAAAGGTTACCGGGATCCGCAGCTAATTTGCAGCTTCTGTTTAGCAGAATTTAATAGCAGGTATTACTGGTGCAGCAGTAATTAAGGACCTTTGTCAATAAGACGGAATAGATGGCCACACTTTGTTGTAATCAGTGGACTCTTGAGAACCCAGAGGAGTGAAAAGCAGTGAGAGGAGCAATCCATTTTGCGAATAACATGGCTGTCCTTTCACCCCCCCCTCCTCTCTCCCCCCTCCTGAAACCAGCAATGGAATAATAATTCCCCAGGCAATGAAAGTACAGGAATAAAAGTACTTACCCTCCAGCCTGTGATTTTTTTATTTTTTTATTTTTTTTTACTTTTTATTTACTCTACTGTGCTTTTTATTTGCTTGGGGCTGCATTTGATGAAGTATTGTTTAAACAGCGCCGAGCAAAATGGATATAGGGAGATGGAAAATACAAAGAGGAGGAATTTTAACCAGGTGGATATATGCATTTGCCTTTAAGGTGGACAGCGTGCGGTTTATCAATTATTTCCTTTGGATTTTTAAAAAAAGAGAAAGAAATGACAAAAACAAGTGGCTTGGTGAAGAGGTGGAGAGAGTCATTTAGAGCTGTCTCTGCACAGAAGCCGTTCAGCTGTAAATGGGTCGCAAACAACAAGCGAGAAGTGAACTTGGTGTAGCATTGTAACCCCCTCTTCTTCCTCCCCTTCCCTCCCCCCTCCCCATCACTAATGTACCAATGAATGGCCTGGCACAAGGCTGAGAGCCCGGACACACACACACACACACTGGTGGAGGGTGAAGGGATGGGGGGGAGCGTGGGGAGGCTGGTATGACACAATTCAAAGAGTGCTTTAAGGTGTACACTCCTTTCAGTAATTGGTGAAGAAGCTGCATTTCACTCACTGATTTCCTGCCTTTTTACAGGTTTTAACAAGCATGATGCTTTTAATAGCGGTTTGAGTACTGGCTCTTTATGAAGGCTCTCTTTTTTAAAGCAGCTTTAACTATACCCTTTCTGTCAGTAATGTCTGAAAAACTTCTACCTTTAATCATTCCTGGATCAGGCAGCAAACAAGCAGCTCCTTTTCCTTTTACAATTACATGCTGGATATTCAGCACACATATAAAAAAGAAAAAAAAAAAAAAGAAGCATCTTGAGCCTATCATGTATTAAATGCAGCTCTTTGCTGCTGCATTAAAATAACACCAAGGATCTGGCTTCAGCCAACAAAAGCCAGAAATATTAAGTAAAAGCTGCAGTCCTCTTTTTTTATCTGCTCCATTGTGGTAAGGCATTGTAGCACTCTTAAAACAGTGGGGCTTTTTCTATGCCTTATGGGCAATGATACTTAGCTAAGAGATCCTGACCTTTCTGATTCTGAGACCCATGGTAATTTTTTTTTATGGCATCTCATGGATGGGCTCTGCTTGGTGCTGCTCCTGTGAGGCATTGGATTTATTTTTTTGAACTGTTAATTCAAGAAGGGAACGAGGTAACAGCAAACTGGTGCTCTGGCTAAATTTCTTTTGAAGGTCCACATCTTGATGAGGACCTTACATAGGAAGATAAGGTGAGTGGTCCTTAGTGGACACTTACCCACAATAAAGAAAAGGGATCACTTCAAGGGAGGCTTGAGCTTAAAATACAAAGGAGGTTGAAAGTCAGGGCTGGTATGAATCATAAGAACCATGATGGAAACATCGGGAAATATCTTCACAGATATTTCTTAAATATCTCAAATAACTTAAAATAGTTCTCTGGGTCTTAGGTACAGATTAAATCTGCACAGGGAGGGCACAGTTGACTTAATGGTCTTCTTGACTTCTGGTCTTCTCTTTGCTTGCAGAAAGCACCATGTGGGATATGCATACGTATACGTAATCCAGCTGCAGTGGAAAGCCTGGTCTGAAAGGAAGGGATCAGATTGGATTGATCTAACGGTGCTGGAGAAGATAATTCCACAGACAAATCTCTGCTGCCCAAAGCTCAGGTGTTTTACCCCGGTGATCATGGACGGTGTGAGCTCGCAGGGTAGAGTTGAGTTGGTGGTTCAGGGGCAGAACTTCCCCATTCTGCTTATTACTTTGAAGACTCAGTCTGAGTCTTCGAATTTCTTACAGACTGGGAGCTGATTTGCATTGATTTCATCTCCAGCCCCTGACACACTTCACTGCAGTATTTCAGTCTGCAACTAGAAGGAAAGAGGAAGAGAGAAAAGCACTTTTCAGTAAGCACTGTACATGATGCTTCTGACACCATCGATCGCCCTGGTGGACCAAAGAGACCTCTTCCCACCTGCTAAGATTTCATACATTTTGAGGAGTATGAAGCTAATATCCTCAAATGAGGCAGTAGCATTCGTGGACTGGTGAATCCTTTCAGTAAAACGCAGAAGGATGGTCATGGCTGTAGAATGGAATGGGGAAAACCCCAACCCTGTTGAAGGTCCACAGTGTTATACATAAGGGTGTACATACATACACCCTTTTACATGTATGTAAATACATAAGGGACTGCTTTGGGGTAGTGATGGTTTTGAACGTTTTAGCCTTTTCATCCAATTCTGCCATTGGATGGGAGCCCTCAGTGGCAGAGCTCAGCTGAACCCAGCTGAAGATCTGGTTTATTGTTTTGGATTCAGATGATGGGTCTGAGAAAGTAAGAAACAATAATCTCATTTTCAAGGAGGAGACTGAGGAATTGATTCCGAGTTGCTTATATTGCTGTTAATAGATCTGCTTGCATCGGTGAGCAGCTGCCGGAGTATCAGTTTGTAATCTGGCCAAGGGAAGATAAATGCTAGTTGTGCAGAAAGTCTGTGATAGCACTGGGAATTGTATTTGGTATTTTCGAGTCAATAGTATGGTGCCATAGATCATATCTCTTATTTCTTATGGAAAATGCAGGTAAAATCCTGGAATGTGGTAGAGAAGGGGAAAGACGATGGATACAGGCTCTTGGTGGGTACATTTTACAGCAGCGTGTTACAGTCTTTTATAGGAAAAGGAGGTGTGCTTGACTGAATGCAAGCAGAATCTGAATAGAAATTCCTTGAAAGTAAAGGTTTTAGTAACAACTTTGGTGGCTTCAAGGTGAAGAATCACATACAGAGTTTCCCCTTTGATAGATGTTAGTTTAATCTGCAATAGGTAAAAATGAAGAGATAATGTCAGTGGAGAAGAATGTTGTTGCAGGATAATGGTGTCCTGTTGCTACCCAAATATCCGAGGCTAACCCAGGACATTTATTGTCCAGGCAGGAACCATTTATCTGGAAGGATGTTTGACATTGCTTTTTCGGGCAACCCAGCAGGTTGCACAGATATAAGATCTTGTGATGGTGAGTTACAATAGATAACTAACTTCTGTGTTGGTCTAAAGTAATCTGGGATGGTGACTGTGATGAGGCTGAAAAAAATGTCTTATTTCTGGTCTTGAGATGTTGGCAGTTAGAGCTAATGGAATCTGGCTTTCTGTGCAGGTAACAAAGGGCAGAACACAGCCAGATGAACCCCAACCAGATCAGAAGGATGAAGCAAACCTGATCTGTTCGGGACTGTTCTTCTGAAGAAGGAGCCAGAAGGCAAAAGGTAAATATGACGGTCTGAGGTTCAAAGGCTAGTTATTTTCCTTTAGGGAAAATGTATCTCCTGCAAGAACAGTTGAAGGTTAGTGTTCAATAGGTCACACTGTTTAACCTTTCTTCACCGCTATTTGGTCATTTGATATCCAAGCCACTTCCCTGTAAATGCAGAGCATGTTACATACAACTTCCACAGATACAATCCTGGTGCTAGAAGGACATGTGACAGAAGAAATAACAACATGTGTTTAATGAACTTGCTTGAGAAAAGTTAATTTCACGGCAAATTTGCTATGGTTTGTGAACAAAGTCTGATCTCATTCCTTTTCATTTCACTCCTCTTCCTATCTGACTTGCACCGAGTAATGGTTGATGTGAAAGGCAAGAGGCCGGGGCTGACTGCAGCCCTCTGGCTGAACAGCTGGGCCATTGTTCCTGCCAGGTGTGTCACCTGGTGTGTCCCCTGCCTCAACCCACTGCTGAAGTTCTGGGTGGCATCACCCAAACCCATAAAACTCCCATTCCTGGGTGTTTTATGAACTTTCCCATTCTTTGTGTTTCAAGGCATCGATGCTGTGTTTGAACCCTGTGCTAGCTCCACAATGTCCATGTTGCACCTCTTCTGTGAGGACAGACTGAGAGTTGGGGATTAGCCTGGAGAAGAGAGGGCTGCAGGGAGATCTTAGAGCCCCTTCCAGTCCCTAAAGGGGCTACAGGAATCACAGAATCACCTAGGTTGGAAGGGACCTTTCAAGATCATCTAGTCCAACCAGTGAAAAACAACAAACAAAAAAACCAACCAACCAACCAAACAAAAAAAACCAAAACAAGAAACCACACAAATCCCACACCACACCCAAAACAACACCAACCTAACACTAATCCATATCCCTGAGCACTATGTCAATTTGTCTCTTGAACACCTCCAGGGATGGTCCTAGTTTCTACGAGAGTTTTACCTGTGAGTGTTTGTGTTCACGTGTTAACACATTGCATGTGTTAGCAATGGATTACTCATTCTGACTAAAATGGCCCCCAAGCCTATAAAATAGCTGAGTGTATGTTTGAGGGAAAAACCCAACTGGTACCTTCTAATCTAATGTCCTGAACTGCTGTTTATGTCAGTAAGAATGGAAAATTCCCTTTGCAAGATTTGTCCTCCAAAAAATGTATATTGAGCTGATTAAAAGAGGGACACAATTCCCCCCGAGACCTCTGCCTGCAGGGTAGGCAGGGACTGAATTAAGGGGCTCGGTTTTGAACACAGCTGATTCTGGAGTGGGTTGAATTTTGGATGGCTCTGATCTTGTTGGTTTGTCCATATTTACCAAAGGGAGAGGAAACATTGATTTGTCCAATAATTCTTCACTAGCACTGTGCTCTAATTGGTTTTGGCTTTCAGAGTGCTTCGTTAAACTTTGGTGTGTTCCCCAGCTGGAAATGACACTGTCAGCTATTTTACAAGGATGGCTTGTGTCTGATCACAGAGATATGGCCAGTCTCGCTCCCTTCTGAGCTGTGCTGGGACCAGAGCTGAGGAGCTGGGGTCAGATCCACCCCTCAACCCACTGCTCTTGTCCGTGTGAGGGTTTTTTTCTTTTTTCCCTCTTTTTTCCCCTCTTTTTTCCCCCCAATCCTACATTTTTAATATAAATAAAAAACTTGATCTCTGCCACTGGGAAACTGCATCCCATTTTTTCTCCTAACAGAAAAATGGGAATAGGTTTCCTTTAACTAGTGGAAGGGTCTAGACTCTAAAAAGGTTTTTATTATTGTGCGCCCGGGGTCCTAGGTTTTAGACATTTATCTTCTAGCGAACCAGTAGGGAACTAGAAAGGCAGTATTTTGCAACTCCTAGACCCTCAGCTCTAAATAATGACTCAAAGCTGAAATTGAAGCAGGTGCATCATCTTCTTCATTGTGTCACTTTTAGCACAGACATTATACTTTATGGGCTTCCACTATCAAAATAGTTTGTGCAACGGACCCTAAAAATGGTGACGCATCAATCAATCAGTCAAGCTTTATTGCTTCAACTTTCTTTACGGAAGGCTTATAAGCCATATTATAATACATGATAAGGAACACAACAGAATACAAATGCATTCTAACGCAGCACTGTTTCTGTCTCTTTACTCCGAGGTCTGTAGCTGCCCTCTTAGGAATATCCCAAAGCATCAGTCACACCGAGCCAAATGCATCCCTGGTGTAACCTCATCGATTCTGCCCCACCAGACCAGCTCCGAGGGATGGATTTACCAGCCGTGGTGGCTCGCACTGGCTCCTGGGGTAAGCCATGCTCCGGCTGGGCTGGAGATGGGGGTGGGACATGGTGTTCAAGAGGACTGAAAAAAAAAAAGGAGAAGGGTGACAAAGTGTTTTTTTCTGCAGAGCCGTGGGGTTTTCATCCATCAGTGGGACATTTTTACATCCTGGATTTGGGATGTGTGACGGCTGCCCCCTGCTCACTACCCTGGGGCTTTAGCCCACAGTATGAGGTCCTCGTGTTCCTGATGGGAATGGCCAGGGCTCCCTGTGCTCTTTCCAGTTGTTTGGTTCCTTTGGTGCGGAGGCTTCTTGTGGTCTTTCCATAAATACTCCGTGTGGGCATTAGTTTTGTCATCAGCAAGAACAATTTTGTGTGGGATAGATACATCTATAGTGACATCAAAATAAATGCAAATATAGGTATAGCCCACTTTATGGAAATGTGACCAAAATCAGGAATATTAAACTGTTAATGCAGTCAACAAGTGGTCATCCATGTATTTTTACTTGGATATTGCATAAAAACTTTGTGGTCTGAGCCTTAGGCTTGAATTTAAATATTTTGGTTTGAGGTGGCAGTGGTTATGCCAGATAATAAGATCCGTGCTAGTGCTTACATCAGACACACACAATAATAAATCTTACCTTGGAATGATATGCTGATGTTTGAGTAACTTTCTCATGTCATCTGTTCTTAGGCAGTTCAGAAAAGCAACTTAGGAGAGGTGAATTAGAAAAAAAAAAGATTATTAGAGTGAGTAAGAAGAAATAATTTGGTTCCTAAATGTAAAATACTGTAGGATATATTATAAAATATGCCCAATACAGAATTTGATGCTTTGGTTCTTTTTAAAGAGGACCAAAATTTTAGGTATTATTGTAATAGAATTTGTTTATAAATATGTAACCAGCACCTATTCTGCAAAACAGAATATTTTGTAATACTTGTCCCTTCCCCAAATGCTCATGTTGTTTATATCAGCTCACAGAGTTTATAATAGTATTTGTAGTGGAAATCTCTAATTTGATATTTCTCTAGTGAGTTTAATGAGCCTGAAAAGTAACATTTAGAGCTAGTTTTCTCTTTGTGCTTTGAAAAATGAAATACAAGCAGTTATCTGTTAAATGAGATAATTACATTGCTACTTTGCTAAAGGCACATATTAGTGATTTTTAGCTTGTTTCACTTAATTAAAGCTTTACAAAATGTAGAGTGCCAAACCGTTAATAGACCTGTTGGAACAGTTACTGAGACCGTGAAATAAAACCAGTTGTTCTAAACAAGTCACAAAAAGAGATTGATGAAATGGCTGGCAGCTCAGACATAAATTTAAGCCTTGGCTGCATTAGAGCAAATGTAATAATAGCAGCAAGTAACCAATATTTTTAATTTTACTGATCTTTCTGCAATAATTATAAGGAACTTTTAATGTCTGTAATTAGAACGTTAGAGATAGGGTGACTTAGACCAGTGCTGCACTGTGAAAAATTGGATACTTACCATAATTGAAAATTAATCACTTTTCATTCCCAGGAAGGGATGCAGTTATTATTTTGAATGGGCTGAGATACATCATATTAATTATGGGCAAACAAATTCACGTATTCGAAGTTAGCGAGTTTGAGGGCAGTCTGTGCCAGAAGTATCTCTGCTGATGTAATGTATTGGCTAATGAAAATTGGGATATGTTTGTTTGCCTGGTAAATGCAGCCCAGAAGTTTGCTTGGCTAAAAGTTCTGATCAGAGGACCACTGAATTTTATCCAGCAAACAAGCTTTGGGCATCATCGTTTTAAACATCTGAATGGGCATAAATTAATGCAGCTCTCTCAGAAGCCTCTGAGCAAATTTGAGCAGCGAGGTAAGGAATAATTGATGATGGTCGTTGAACAGGAGAACATGGTGTAAGTGCTTTGCTGGAAGTGTGAACTATTTCCTGTTACCTGATGGTAACATATAAAAAAGCATTATAAAAACCCAGCTCCTCACCTATGTAAACAGGGAAATCTCCGGAGTTCATGAAAGTATGGTCTCCCTGAGAGAACCACTGGCAAGAAGGCAAAAGCAGCTTGCAGAAAAGACCACTTTTAGGCATGGTGCTCTGATGAAATTGTTAATTTTGTGGGCACTGCAGGAAGCAGCGTCCATGCAGGGAAATCCCTTGTAAGTGAGGATGGTACCAGAAATAACATTTCTGGACTGGCAGCAGTTTGACATGAAAATGTATTTTGAAAACCTAAATTTTCAAGTGAAAACATGGATGAAAAAAATTTATTTTTCTGTTTTGATGAAAAAGGTCTTTTTTTTTAAACCAGGCTTTTTTGAATTCTGCTCTTTTGCTGTGTGTATTTGCTGACACCAGGTTTATGGCTTTTATCCATCACGTGTGGCACCCTCAGCACCCAGTAGTGCCTTTGAGTTTAAAAGGTAGCATTTTATGCTCAAAAGGTGATGCGAAAATGTCACCATCTTGCTCAACAATTCTTCTCCTTGTGCATCTGTCACCCTTTCCAGCTGGTGAATGAATGCAGGGGCAGCAGGCATAAAAACTCTGCTCCAAACACTATTTTGTAAGTCGGCGACAATCTCTTGCCCAGTTGTGAATTTCCCAGAAAACACCTAATTTCGGGAGCGATAAATGAGCATAACTGTGAGAGAGATGTTTCCCTTTTCCTTGGGTCTAATAGCTTTGTTCTGATTGCTGCAGAAAAGGTAAAATAAAAGCCTTGGCTGTCGCTGAGTTTCCATATGCACAGCTGGACTGCCCGGGCTATACACCTTTCTGCCTCCTCTGTCATTAGGTTGAGCAAGGATGTGGCTGCTCGTGACTGGGTGATTGATGTCAAATGTAGTAGCAACATTAAATTTGTCTGAAATGGACAAAGAAAAGCATTATTCACTGTAAAAATCTTGTCTAAAGTTCCCGTCTAGCCAGCGCTGTTCCTAAATGACATTCGTATGAATTTTAAAATGGTTTTTTACATTTCTTGGCCCACGATTGTTCCCAAGGTCACAAAACCAGAAAGCTGGGATCCGAGGCTTGTTAAAACTGGTAGTGAAAAATGTGCCTGTAATATATCTTCATATTTGCAAATGTATTTTATTGCTGTCCATATCCTGTGAGAAAAATCCAATGTTCTTAAAAGACAAGCACTGCTTGTTATATAGACACTTATTAATGTTTATTAGAAACTCATCTCACTAACATCCATGGCTTTATTGGAAGTTCCTTAAGTAGCAAATCCAATTTCCTTTCTTATGCTTGTGCTTACTTAATTAACATCAAAAATTGAATGAGGCAAAACAAAGTTTGATATTCATTTTAATAAGTTATATAAAGTTAGCATAATCTCATTGAGGACATTCTTCATTGCTCCAACTGCATACGCAAAGTGCCTTTGCAGCCGTTTATAGTTTTACATCATACAGGTTAGATAACCTAGCAACTAACGAGGCAACCAGGGGAAGAAAGAAATTAATTTTCAAATAAGCCCTTTACAGTCCGTGTTCTGGGGATACAGGAACTTGTGCTGGTGCGGGTAGCTGGAGATGCTTTAACATAGAAAAGGGCCAGGACCTAATTCTGGGAGGAGATATTTTGCAGAAAAGCCTTCAGAAAGCCATCGAGGATCCACATGGTATAATGTCTAGATCTAGGATTTGGGGGATCTACAGCATGTTTGTGGTTATGATGCTTTTTGTGTGTGTGCCATCCCACCCTGCAGAGAGCCTGACACATGCACCAGCTTAAGGCTGCACCCACTCTGTCTACTCACTCTTATCAAAATATTTACCCGATCATGTGATGTCTGTTGACCTTAGAACAAGCGTTATCATATTGGAAAGTAATGATAAAAAATACTGTACTACAGTAAAGCTATTATAAGCTGTAGTGTTTGTGCCATTACGGGGGAATATGGTATTGATTTTTTAATAAATTATGCCATAACCTACATTTTTGCCTTAGGTTAACATTTAACACCATAAGCAGAAGAAAGCTACAACATTATACTGATATCGGAACAAGATTTACCCGGCCACAGACTTCAGCACATGCTTTCAAATCAAGAGTGGTGGGGCCACGGACACTTTTGCCCATGATGGTTTCCTCTCCCCTGTCTCCTGGGACAAGGACACTGAGGAGCAGCAGTGTAACCCTACGTAGGTCTGATTGTTCTGCTACCCTATTTCTCTTCCAGATGGTGGAGGGTTCACAAGGAAATTGTGGCTGTTCCTTAGCTGTGAGATATCCTTGCCCCAGTGGTGCTCAGTATCAACAAGAAATGTCCCAGAAGCATTTTTAGGGAAGAAAAAGAACAAAGAAATCCAACCTGAAAACTGTTGTGAGTAAAAGTTTTTATACTAAAGTGAAACTTTTTCTCTGTGAGAGTGTTTAGGTGAGGGCTTTCGTTATAGATTTTATTTTTCAAATTTATTTTTAATTTTGGAAGGAAAAGTCATTGTTGGCAACTTTTTCACTCTATCTTTTTTTCCAAGGAAGGGGAGTAAAATAGCTGAGAGAGAGAAAGGAAGTCCTGCACTGTTCTTCTAGTGGCTAAATATAAATATCCATGTAAACCTTGAGCTGTATCATACGTATTCTGCTGGTAAATGGGAATTAAAACCAAGAGTCTTTGCTAGAAGGGTTTTCAGTGTGAACTAAAAGGCAGCTCCATCTCTGTGTGTCAATATTTAGCTCAGAGAGAAGGTGGGGAGGGACGTCCATCTCCGCTTTGGATGGAGACCTACTAGTACTGGGTTGTAACCTTTGTTCCTGAGACAAATATTTCAAAAGCTATTTTTGCCTCCCATTTTCCACCCAGTTGGCATCAAACAGCTGCTCTTTTCCTCACGATTCATAGTAGTCCTAGGCAACGTGATGTTTTCAAGGAGATTCTAAGAATATTGGTTCCGTTACACAGATACGTCACCGTCAGGGACAAAGGTGCCGTAAGTAGACACAGGTATGAAATTATTGGTCCAAAATGATGGAATAACTGTTTTGATGCAAGTACTTGTGCATATGCTTTTCCTATTCATGTATGATGGAAAATTCAGCTGTGTAAATACCATCACTATGAATTTTCTTACCTCTGCAGACACCCTGATTTACCCCAGAAAGTTCATTGCTGCTGATCCCTGAGCCTTGTCTCCATTGCCTGAGGAGGCCAGGACAGCTGTGGCAACAAAACTCAACTGTCCTAAAAGCTAAAATGCCTGAGAAGTGGAAATTAGTGAGGGACGCATCCCAATCCATCGCATTATCCCCACATCATGAGAATAGGCAATAGGCTATTGAGAAAGCAGCCGAGCCAAGAGAGAGAATGAGTGATTCAGGAGAAGGTTACCTTTCCAGAAGAAGAAGAGCTAATGGGTAAAACAGAGATAGACTCCCCAGCACCATAAGTGAAAAGCATTTTTCCTGTTGCAAAGATGTCTTATTAATGCTATACTGATGAGGTGAATTAGCTCTCCAGGATAGCAGTTTCAGCTGCAAGATCAAGATCTGCAATCACGAGTGCATTTGTCTTTCTAAAATCTGCATTTGTGTATCATCTCTACACACATACTTAGAGACTACCATGGAAATTTTGCTCCCTCAATGTAGGAATAAACTCAGACAATTTTTAGATACTTACCAAAATATCCTCTAAGTAAAAAATTTAAAAGTCCCCATTAGTATTAAACATTTCCTCTTCATGCTGTCAGTTCTGCCATAGAAAGAGAAATGTACCTCAGCTTGGCTCAAGCTTAAATTCCCTCTCTTCTTGTACTCTTTAAATAGCAGATTGTCAGCTTAAGAAACTTGTTGCTGCCGATGACTATGATTCATGATCCATCTCAAAGAACTGGGAACTTAATGGCTGTTTTTCATATCCTGATAACCACATTGAACTGTAATCCCCTGCCTTCTGGTCTTAAATTCATTTAGATGTATTGGAGTGGCTGTTGCAGCTTTCAAGCCCCCATGGGGCTCAGTTTTATGTTCCTCCCATTGCTAAACCTGGTTTCAGTGGAGCTGCTCCGGATTTATCCTCATGGAAGAGTGGATCAGGAGGCTATTGGCTTTCATGAAGTCGAACAGCTGCAACCAAAGATGAGATTTTTCTCTTTAGTTTAAGATATTTGAGCAGTTGTGGAGCTGTGTTACTTTGAAATACCTGGCTGGATTCTATGGGACATAGCCATCTGAAATTAAAAATCACGTTTGTAAATTCATATTAATTTAAAAGGGACATCTGAAACCAAACAAAAAAAAAAAAAATCGATGAACTAACTGGTCCTTCCTCAGTTAAGTAACATAATTTGTTCAATTTGTTTTATGTCTCTGAGTGAAGAACCTTTTACTCACTTTGATTCATGGACGGAGGTTAGAAAATGGTACAGCAGAAAGGAAATTAACATTTAACCTGCCCGCCTGCATATCCTAGCTGATGTCTCAATGTGACTGCAACTGTGACTAAATTCTCCCAATAAACCAGAGGATGTATAATGGTTATGTGGCTACTTGTGCCTTCAGGAAAACTCAGACTGTTTTGTAGCTATTACAGACCAAATTAGGAAAAATAATTTGAGCAGGATGTATTACTACTTGATAAATGCTTATTTTTTTTCAGTTAAAATTTAAGGGACACATTGTTAGCCAACATACCTCTAGCAGCTTCATCAACTTAAACCCTGAAACCCTTAAAACCCATGAGAACTGCTAATTCTGGAGACTACAAACTGGCTTTTTTTTTCAGAATATAGTTATTTAGGAAGAGGCAATTTAGGTAAAGTCAAACAGTGTCATTATTCCATAGGATCATGGAAATTAAACTTCAACTCTATTTATCCTAATTTAGCAACAAACCTATGTATAATCAGACTTGAGACTTCTATATATTCTTCTTTTTCCCCTCAGAAACATGTTATAACATAACTGACTACACCTTAGAGAGCCAATATGAAAAGATATACTTAATATGATCATGTAATATTTACACGATTTAATTTATGTAATGATCAAGATTTTTCAATGAATGGCACATGGGACAGTCAGTATCAGAAAAAAAAAATGCATCAATTGCTGAGAGACTGGCTAATAATTTAAAATAAAAATGCAGAATGCATTTTGATTTTTTCAAGCAACTTGAGGATCTTTTGTGACATTTTTCAATCTTGTTAACACTTCACTATGTCCTGTCAAACACATCTGCACTGCCAGAGCAGGAAAGGTCAACCCAAGGCATCTGAAGAACAAGAGACACATTTTAATTAGGTTGTGTTTTTTTTTAAGAAGCACAAAGAGGGATTGTGAACCAAGCATTTTACAGTGAAAAATAGAAAGTTGACTACAGATCACAAATCCAGCCCCTTCCTGGCTAGCTGCAGTTTGCCATCCCACTAGAGAAATTTACAGCTTTGAATTTTTCACTGTCAAGTTGGAGATACGGTTTTATTTATTTATTTTTGGTCATCATTTCCATGGAAGCAATTGCAATACCACATATACTAAATTCTGGCATCTCTGAGAGAATCAGATAAGAAAAGGAGGGAGATGACTGGTTATAAAAGAAGAAAGCTGGTGTTTACACTTACTGATGTGCAACTCGAGTAGTCTGCTGTGATGGGGAAAAAGGCAGAAAAGGCCTCTAACACTTTAATGGGTGTTTTGAGAAAATATTATGTATTTTTTTCAAAGTTTGCCAGAGTGAGACTGTGTTTAATAAGCTGGATGATTATGGTCTTTTTGTATTCATGTTTATGCCCCCTTCCAGGTAATAGTAGCCTAATCACAGAGTAATAAAGGTAGGTTCACAAAATCTTATTTCCTTGTAAATTTGAAGCCTGACTGCCTGATGGGGAAGATACAGGAGCCTATTGCTTCTACAGAGCACTTCATAGAATGGGTGCAAGATGAGACCTATACCTCTTGTATCTACAAGCAGAGATGGTGCCTACCTATTAAAATTCACAGTGGCTTGAATTTACCTGACTATCTGTATAATCCTGTGGCCTTCCCTGTCCTCTTTGGCTGTATTGCTGTGTTTTGTGCCGTATTAACCATATGCTTTTGGAGATTAGGATCAAAAGCTTGCTCCTAGCCTCTAGCAAAGCAATTTCGCATCACTCCAACACATGACAGCCTTAAAATTAGGACAACTGTCCCATTTAATGGTCTGAAGTTGGGGCAGGGGAGGTTTAGATTAGATATTAGGAAGAATTACTTTATTGAGAGGGTGGTCAGGCACTGGAACTGCCTGCCCAGGGAGGTGATGGCATCACTGTCCCTGGAAGTATTTAAGAAACGTGTAGATGTGGCACTTCAGGGCATGCTCTAGTGCCTGAGATTGTGGGGGTTGGTTTTTTTGTGTGTATGGTTGAGCTTGATGATCTCAAAGGTTCCCTTCCAACCATGAAGATTATGTGATTCTGATTCTGTAATTCTGTTTAAGGACTCCCTGCGTGTCTCTGATGATGGAAAAGGTTGTGGTCATCCCCCAATTCATTATCTTTGGAAGTAGATTTGTCCTCCAAGCTGCTGACTGACCTTTGGGCTGAAATGGGCTCAAGAGCAGTCACACCAGAAGGTCAGCTTGCAGATCTTCAGGGTGGTAGTTGGGGCAAGTAGGGTCACAAACCAGGGACAGTTGTCTCTTGACCTGCTAGCTGGAGCCTAGGAGGATGCAAATTGTTGTGAGGTATGTGGATATCTTAACTCAGTGCTGGTGGCTGTGGGAAACAAAGAGGCTTAAGGGTTCCTTCCTGAGTGGAGAGAATTTTGTGTCTCTTTGTATGTTTTTAGAATACTGCTTGGTATACTATATACTGGCTGCAAAGTCTTAGCTATATTTGTGGACTCAATTCTGAAAGAAATACTTTGAGGATGTGGAATGCAGAAAACAAAAATAAGATAATGTCAAGATAGAAGACAGCGGTGGCACCTTATGCCGTACAAACACATTTCTGTTTCAAATGGGTTTTGGTTTTGTTCCTTTGTAACTATTATTAGAACTAATTTCAAGACAGTCGCTTCCTATGCCTTTTTCAGAAAGAGACGTGCAGTAAAGTACCTGTCTCCATATGTTGCAAAAAAGAAAAAAAAAAAGGAGAATTGCAGAATGGAGAATAATGGTGGTTGAACCAAAAGGAAAAATGGTGCGTTATGTGTCGCTGGATCCAGCTTTTTTGTTTGCGCTTCATTTGATTATCAGTATTTTCAGCCATCTAACGCATTAATACTCCTCTGCAGGGAGGGGTAGGGTTCATAGCCTTTTCAAAGCAGCACTAATGAATGCCTTTAACTTAATAAAATGATCATTTGCCAACTACTTACCATAATGTGAACTAGATGCTTTCAGTCCAGAGATTAAAAGGAGTTTTCTTTGTAAATGTACTGTGGTTACTATTACTTCACAAGTCATATGCAGATATATAGTATGTTCATTGGTTATTGTTTTTGAAATCTTGTGATTTCATAAGATACGTTGGAAGGAGTTGTTAGAATCTATATTGTTTCAATAATATATGGATTATCACTCTCCAAATACGCAATGACATAAAAGGCAATAATGCCTTTTATGGATCCCATGTGGCCTATTACACTAATGATCCATGAATAATGGGGTCACGGGATGAGTTTTGAACAGTGCCTTTCTTTGTTGGTTGTTTTTCTCATTTATTTACTCAGGAAAATTCAGTTTTAAGTATCTGCTTTTCAGCAAGCTCCTACCATTTACTGAGTTTTCATGTGGGTTAATGGATGCCAAAGAGGTCAAGTGACTTCCAAAAGGTTATACAACGAGTCACTGAATTTGTTGAGAATAAAATACAGGAACCTCCTAGTTTTCTGTCTTTTGCTCTGGCTGATACTAAAGCAGAGAGATTTCAGATCAGCATGACCTCTACTATATCCCTGCACTGCTGCTTTGAGGAGGCATCAAAGCTTGGTCTTCACTGGAGAAATCTGAAGCTCCTGAAGAAACATTTCCCATATTTCTCACTGAAACAGCCAGAAAGAGCAGAATTGCTGCAATGTAAGCACGCTTCTTTGATCCTCGCAATGAAGATTCTCTCTCATAAAAACCTAAATAACACAGAGCAAAATAAACACATGGAAGCCCAAAAGCACAGTTAACGCTAATCCAACACAATGAGAGTGTCCATTTAGAACTAATTATGGTTCCTGTCTTGCTGCAATTGTGTCCCTTTCACTTCACGTGGAAAGCCTCCACATTATTACTCTTGATTAATGAAGATGAGTTACCTTCTTCCAAAATGAGCCTCCTGTAGACATGGAGGCTCACTTGCAGAGGGCAACTGAGCTCTGCTGCAGAAATGAGATGCATCCTGAAGACCATTGCCCCTGTTCTGGATGCCTTGGTGGAGATGACAAGCACAAAAGACAGTGCCATAGAATCATAGAATGCTTTGGGTTGGAAGAGACCTTAAAGATCATCTAGTTCCAACCTCCCTGCCCTGGGCAGGGACACCTCCCACCAGACCAGGTTGCTCAAAGCCCCATCCAGCCTGACCTCGAACCCCTCCACGGATGGGGCAGCCACAGCTTCTCTGGGCAACCTGGGCCAGTCATACCCTTTCTCGGGCTTTCTACCTTCTCCTCAGGAAGAGAAGGGCTCCTGTGTTGAGCTGAGCTTGGGCTCTGAGCAGCTACATCCCCCAGGACACGTCTCTTACCTGTCTGTGCCCATGTTCACTCAGTTGCAGAATTGAGGTACCTCTTGCTATTTGCCTGTCTCTCCTGATTTTGTGTGTATACAGAGCTCTGCAGCTCCAAAGCGTTCATTATTACTATTATTAGTACCTACTGAATATTATTTTATGCATTTAATATAGTATAAAGCAATTACAGAATGTAAGGTACTGCGGAAATACAGAAAGATCTGCCTGGAATAATAATTTGATTTTGGAACTTTGTTGCTAAAAGACTTCAGGGTAAAATCGCAGTACAACATATGAGCTTTTAATGAAATGACTCCCATTACTTCTAGTATAAATGGAAAAAACCCACATAACACAGGGAAAATTCTCATTTAATTAGCAAATAATTTGTGTTAGAATACAGTTGTCAAATTCTAATTCATCAAACAGCACGCAGCAATGAACTGAAAATGTTTCCAGCATGTACGTTTCCATATTTATGCACCTCTGAGCTGGAAATCGTACCAGTTATTTATCTGAAAATACATCAGGTAAATGCTGTTGCTTATAGATGTAGGAGCAATACAGAGTAGTCACGAGAAATCAGGCAGTATGTCTCTGACCCGACAGTATTCCCATGTTGCTGTGTTGTACGGGAGGGTGACTGGAAATCACTCAGGCAAAGGGGATGAGGTGTGAGTGTGTTTGAGTTTCGGATTAGGAGGTCGTAATTAATTAATTAATTAACGTTGCTCATCATTCCTTAAGCCGAGCCTAGGCTGGGTGAGCACTCTGGGTTTCTTTGCGCTCTTTCTCCTCGCCTCTGAAGGAGCCGATGCTCTCACTGCAATAGCCAAGTGCCTGCAACCATCTTACTTAAAAATAGATTTAAGACCCGCGCTGCTGAGGAGAAATCACACAATGGCTCGCTGACAGCCCGTTGCACACGCTGATCAAGGCACTGGCTTTAAAACAGTTTGGCTTATAATTATATCTTTACAGCTAACTGGGCTATCCAAATGATTTTCTTCTCTCCCCCTCCCCAAGCCTACTGACCTGTGGCTAATGAGATTTGTGTTTCGATTAGTTGTAGAACATAAATTAACTAATCAATGAGAATGGATTCACATCCTTTCTTGTAAAAGAGCTCTGCCGCAGTGATCTGTATTTAATATTCAAATCAATTTCAAATTCTCGGGATGATTCTGCTAATATGGCAGGCTGGGACTCGCAGCATCTGTATCCTTGCCACAGACTGTAAATATGGGATGTTTATGGAATCGCTCACTGACCTCCAAAGCCTTCTCTGGTCTCATTGATTTACTATTTCACTTAATAGTGATGATGAGAAGCTTAGAGGCTGGCAACGAAGCTGGGAAAGTCCTGTGAGGGAGCATTTTCCCTTTACTTACAAGAGTGTTAAGACCAAGTAGAAGTCACAGGACTTTGAAAAATGCTGTTTGTTTTTGATATGAAAATTTGGGGTCAATTTTATGTTCCAACTCAACTAGGGATGAAGGTAAAATATGGCCATTAACAAAAAGCAGTTTTCCAAGGGTGAGGTTCTTTCATTTGCTTTCAAGGTAGAGAGAACTTTATCTTTTGCCTTGCTGTAATTGTCTCATCTGTACAATTAACCAGCATCTTGGCATAAAATGTGAAAATTTGTACAGTGTTCAAAGCATCTGTGGCCTTTATGGTACAAGTTCTGTTAGTACTGAAGCCACAGAAAATTAAATGTTCCCCAAAGAACTTCCAGATGTGTTTTATTCTAATAGGGTCATTATACAGTAAATTAAAAAGCAGAGTAAATGGAACTGTAAAATTTAAATTACTCTAAAACCACATCTCTTTGCTTTGAACATTCATTTGTGGGGTTGCATTTGCAATAAATGTGAATTAGGCAGCTGCAATAACTGTTAATCATATATTTATAAAATAGTAATGAGGAAATGAATAGCAGAGTAAGACAGCTGCACATTTCTCTAATAGTATGTCAACTGTGAACATAATAAGATGTAGAAAATTGTTTGGTGCTATGCTGATAATGCAGCCGAATGTAAGAGATCACTTCAACCTCTTAACTTTACAGGAAATTATATATAAAATCCATAAAAGGCCATAATAATACATTAGGCCTCTGAATTGTAGTCAATGTTTTTCTTTGCTTTGATTTTTCTGAAATGGGCCATACTTTTCCCAAAGTAATCTGCCAAAGATCACTAAGGCTTTTGTTTCAGGCTGCACTTTATTCACCATCTTGCAATTTTATTTAAAAGACAGTGCTTCTAAAAGCCCAAAGTGATCTCACTTCCCTGCTCCGGGAGAGCTACGGGAGCTCCCACCTCCCTCTCCTCGCTGAGTTTTGCCAGGTCTCGAGCATCCCACCTCTGAGCCCTGGTGGTATTGTCACTGCTGGAACTAGTGATTCCATTCAGAACCCCACATGAGGCACAGCAAAAAGTGAAATTTAAATTTTACATATATATATACATATACCTTAGAAAAGCATAGGGTTGTTTTGCAGCCATAGTAAAATAAAGAGGTCAAGATAATTGAAAAAAAAAAAAAAACAACCAACAAAACAAACCAAACAAAATAAACTCAAGAAATAATGTGAAATATTTGAACAGCCCTTTGAACAGCAAAACAAGATTTGCTGCTTGTGCTAGCAGACTTTGCAGCCTGCCCTTGTGCCAGGCGCTGCTCACTTGCACTTGTGGTTTTTAACCAGCCTTAATTGAATTTTGCAACTGAATTGGGGTGAAGAGGAGAATTAGAAAGCTAACAGGAAAAAAATCAGGCGAGTGCTGGGCTGCAAACAGCTTACCAGCCACGCAGGGAATAGGTGCTAAATGTGTAATAGGAAGGCTGCCATAGGAAATGTCACTTATCAAAGTGGCAGCACTTTGCAAGGAAAAGCAAGAGAAAGAAATGAGGGACCCGATCCCAGCACTCTCTGACAACACTGTGAAAGGTCCCCATGATTTAATAAGCTGGGCATGTGGTTTTGGAAGTTGGGTTAAAACCCGTCAGCAGAGAGCTGCTGAGTGCTGAGGAGAGCCCATCAGGGAGTGCAGGGAGCCTGATCCCCCAAGAACCAAGCATCCCACCTTTGCTATCCAAAAAAACCCCCATGTTTCTTAATGACTCCTTTTTCACTATGCAATACACTTGCTTCTGTGGTTTTACTGTAAATGCTTTTTGCTGTACCACGTCATGATGTATTTTTAATTTTTATATGCATTTGCATTTGGAATGGCACAACCATCTCACTTTCCTTTTTTTTTTTTTTTAAACGCAAAGTAAAAGAAAGACTGAATATCTTATTATCATCAGATTGATGATAATCAATCCTTATTCCCTTACAAGGAAAGGCTCAAAGAGCTGGGGCTCTTTAGAGAAGGCTGAAGGGAGACTTTATCTATGTTTACAAGTTCCTAAAGGGTGGGTTGAAGGATGATGGAGCTGGACTCTTTTCAGTGGTCTCCAGCAAAAGAATGAAGGGGAACGGGCACAAGCTGGAACACGGGAAGTTCCACTCAAATATGAGGAAAAAATTCTTTACAGTGAGGGTGGCAGAGCCCTGGCAGAGGCTGCCCAGGGAGGGTGTGGAGTCCCCTTCTCTGGAGATCTTCAAGACCCATCTGGATGCCGTCCTGAGTGATGTGCTCTTGGCAATCTTGTTTTGGCAGGGGAGTTGGACTGGATGATCTCTAGAAGGTCTCCTCCAAATCTGAGAATTCCGTGATCCTGTGAAAGTCTTACAGTACACAGAATCTGCCACAGAATTGAAAGATGAGTCAACAAAGGAGAAAGTTAATTCTTTCCGGGCAGAAAGTAGGAGTTTTCATTTAGTCCTGTGTATTTAAGGGCGAGGTGAGGGGCCACTGGAGGTCTGGGTGGACCAACGAAGGTCAGGAGTTCTGCAGCACCGTCAGCTCTGGTAGCCTTTTGTAAAACCTTCATGGCCACTCGATGGACCTACCCTTTAGCCTTCATCAAGCTGTTGCCTTTAACGGACATGGCATTTTTTTTTTCCAATTTTTATTTTTGTGGGTTGGGAGATGGCACAAATCTTCTCAGCCATCTTAAAAACTCTAAAGCTAATGCACAGCATCCAGATAGGAATGAACAGTGTCCTTGGTGTAACCCTATCAAAGGAAATATTGTTCATTCAACATCACCATGTTATTCCGAGATGGCACGGGCAAAGAGAGGCAGAAAGACAGATAGAAGCAGGTGGATACAGATGGAGATGTAGATAAGGAGATATGTTCAGGTTGAATTTGTCCTATAAAATTTTGGCCTTCTACTTGCCAAAAAAAAGTAAAAAATTGTTTTTATTACTAAATATAAATTAAAGGATAAGCAATGGAAAATAGCTTGTTTTCAAATATTTTTTTTTTCCCTCTTTGAAACAGACGGTTCAATTCTCCAGGAGAAGCAAAGTTCAAGCTCTCATTTCCCATTGTACATTTCTGTGTTAGTGCCTCACAAAATAGCAGTTCATTTCTGGAAATCCTATTACTGTCCACACTCAAGCAGCAACTTTAACAGATACATCTGTTACCTGGCAGCTTCTTCCTACACAACTCCCACCTCTGAGAGTTAAAGCTTATAGTTTTAAAAAGAAAATTGAAATAGCCCAATTTTGAACAATGCACATTTTGTGGCAGTGTTTGGTGAGGGGATGATGGGGAGGAAAAGGAGCACATGCCACTGTCAGCTACGAGAGCCTCATCGCATCTTACATTCTGGTCCGGACAGATATAGAAAACAGAGTGGTGCATTATCATTATCTTAGAGATGTTTATTTGGTGTGTGGACACTCAACCAAAGACCTAATGCAATCAGAAAGTTAAAATATATGGGCTGGAAATACAAATTCATTAGACGTACACAAAACGTATGCTGCAGTGGATCTGTCATTTAAATTAGATTTTGACAATTATATGGATAGTCTGGTTGAGATGATATACGATTTGCTCACTTTATCTATGCCATGATTTAATTATTGCAAAAGACATGTAGAGTTAGGACCCTGTCGTTCTCTCCTGGACCTAAGCTGAAGTGGAGCTGGCCCCATCTTGCATACTTTGTGTTAGCTGCTTGAAGGATTTTTGTATGTGCATGTATATATATATATTTATTTATTATTTTTTATATGAAATGAATCTATGTTGCACCCACTGGAATTGATGCAAATCTTTCCGCTGACCTCAGCAGGGCTGGGCCTCACTTTTTCCTTGTGCATCTCTCTCCAGGTCTGCAAGATGCTCCTCATGTGGACACTGCATGTTTCACTGTTCAGGGTCCAAAACAGCCAGTGAAGAGCCAGGTCCCACCCAGGCTGCTCCCAGCCAAGCCCAGGCGCCTTGTACCCATGCACGAGCGCAGCCATCCTCCACCTTCCCCACACTGGGCCAGGAGAAGAAAAGCATCTGGTCTTCATCCCTTCTGCTCAGAAAGACATCAGCTTGAGATGCTGTGGTGGTGATGAGCTCAGCTGGACCATTTCAGACTTCTGGAAATATCTTCTCCCTCCCTGACATCCTCAGAGGCTTACAAGAGACATAGAATCATAGAATGGTAAGAGATGGAAGGGATTCAAGATCATCCAGTTCCAACCCCCTGCCCTGGGCAGGGACACCTCCCACCAGACCAGGTTGCTCCAAGCCCCATCCATCCTGGCCTTGAACCCCTTCAGGGATGGGGCAGACACAGCTTCTCTGGGCAACCTGGGCCAGGGTCTCACCACCCTCACAGGAAATAGTTTCTTCCTAATATCTCATCTAAATCTCCCTTCTTAGAGTTTGAAGCCATTACCCCTTGTCCTATCACTACATGCCCTTGTAAAAAGTCCCTCCTCATCTTTCCTGTAGCCCCTTTAGGTACTGGAAGGGGCTCTAAGGTCTTTCCAGGGTCTTCTCCAGGTTGAACAATCCCATTTCTCTCAGCCTGTCCTCACAGCAGAGGTTCTCCAGCCCTCGGAGCATCTTTGTGGCCTCCTGTAGACCCACTCCAACAGGTCCATGTCCTTCCTGTGCTGAGGGCTCCAGAGCTGGATGCAGAACTCCAGGTGGGGTCTCACCAGAGCAGAGCAGAGGGGCAGAGTCACCTCCCTCACCCTCTGTCCCTGGTCCTTTTGATGGAGCCCGGGATGCGGTTGGCTTCTGTGTCCTGGTGGAAGCGTGGCCAACCCTGTGTGGGGTTCTCCAGATAATGTCTGGGTGAAACTGCTGCTGCTGGTACCAGCTGCACCTCAGCTCCTCTGGCTGCCGGGGGTGGCATCACCCAGTTCCACCTCGCTCTTACCTGGAACTTATTAGCAGTATTTAGTCCTTCTGTAAACACGGGTGTGGGCATGAAAAAAGCAGCATTGGGTACAATCATTTAAGCAGACAAATGACGGTGACATCTCTTCTCTCTCTGAACATTGAATACGTATAGAAAAAACCCCACAACTATTAAAATGGAAACATGATTTGATAACTTCTTACAAATGCAGTAAATGCCACTTCTTACAAATGAACACTAGCAATCAATTTAATTTCTCAAATAAAATGATTAAATTGCTGTTATTGTGGGATCATTAGTTTATTGCTAAAACCTTTTAAAATGTTAATTACCGTGCCCCTTGAAAAGCTTTCATCTTGCCTGACTTTGCTCTTGTACAAAAAAATGTCTCCTGGTTGTGACTTGCGAATTGAATGAAAATTCATGTTTTACTTTTCTCTCTTTCCCTCTCTCTCTTTTTTTAACACCTGCAACTATTCTCCTTGGCTGTAATATTTATATGAATTTAACTTTAATTTTTCTCTGCTTTCATCTTCTGAATTAGTCAGTATAAAGCATAGATCACTCTTTCTCTGCTGCTTTCCTGTTTATTTGCTTTAACAATAGATTCATTAACTAGATTTTGGTGCTCAAGCCATGCGGACACATCCATTTCAAAGGAGGCTTTAATGGCATTTCATATTTTTCTACATTAAGGAAGATTAAAGTATATTACAATACCCTTTACTGCTCTATTTTCTTCATTTTAGAAGTGGTCAGTTTTTAAATTTTTTTTCCCCTTTCTTTCATCTGCAGCGTTCAATAAATTGTCCAGGCCTTTCAGATGATAGTTCCAGCAAATTGAGTTCTATATTACAACTCTGAACCATTGTTTAGCCCATCATCAGTCAGATAAAGCACTCCTATTCACACAGGACATCAAAAGAACAAATATATGTTCAAAGTGGCTAAAAAGATTACTGTGACTTGGGTATATCATTTCGTTAATTGTTAGTGATTATTCTACTAGTTTAGAGGTGGTAAATTTGCTGACTCTGAACTCGTGCTTGTGATGTAATCAGAGTGTAATATATAGATATTCACGGCTGGAAATTACACCATTCAAAAAGGGTCATCTCTATCATCTTCTAATAGCTGAAGGTGGGCTAATAGCAACATTTTAATAAGAAGAAAGATGCAGACCAATGTCTTCATTTCCCATGGACGGTACATCGCAATGCTCTCGGGAGGATTCCAGCCGCGCCGGTGCTCGGGTGAACCAGGAGATGGTCAAGGTGGGTCCCAGCCAAATCCAGCCTTGGCGTGGCTCGAAATTGGTTGGGTTATACCTGGGAGGAACCTGCCCTCAGCTGGATTGAGGCTGTTTGGGAGGTGGGAATGGCCGAAGCTAACGCATTTGGGTCCTGATCCTGCAGAGATTGATTCACATGTTTAACGCTCTACGCTCCAAGCAATCCCTTGGAAATCACTGGCAATATTTTAGGTGTTTTAGTGACTCCCAACACCTCAGTATCACAGTGGTGATGATATGTTTGTCCTCACAGACCCTATATGTTTGTCCTCACAGACCCTGTATGTTTGTCCTCACAGACCCTGTATGTTTGTCCTCACAGCTCCAGATGCAGTGGGAGAGATATTTTAGATGTGGGAGATAGATAGAGATATCTATCTCTGAGACCTTCTGAGCTACTGGATCTGGCCAACTCCCAGCAGCTGGAGGGAAACGACCGAGCATCTGCCTCTGAGTTAAGGTCACAGAGAAGGGAAAAGAAATGAGCCCAAGTGAATTGCCAGCTCCCAGACACTCACACTGCCTCCTCAATCACTGACACGTGAGTATCTCAATAAAAACACGCATATTTACAGGATGTAAAGTGAACACCCCTACACCTTTGCAGGCTCCCGCTCTTCAAAGGTAATTTCAGAAATCTTGCAAATGCACAAGGTTTAATATGAAAGTTTGAATAGACGCTGCCTACAATTGGAGGCTGCATTTCTTTTCTTGTGTTATTTCCCCCTGCATCGGGTAAAATGGAGAGGCAGCACTAAGGATGCCTGATCGTATGTGAGGCTACTGGCTGGAAGACAGATTTTTACAACAGAACAATCGCAGGGTGTAGGTTTTAGGCAATAAGCAGGTAGCCTCGTTCTCTCAAAAGAAAAAAGAAAATAATGGAAAACTGTAACATTCATTTGGAGGCCTCAAAGGCATAAAAAACCCAATTCCAACTGTTATAGGTCCCTGCAGGAGTCTACAAAAGAACTAAGCTTTTTAAGTAAGAAAACTAGATTTTGGCCCAGAGGGCCCTGTCATTGCTGCTTAATAGATGAAACTCTTTTGATACAAATATGCTGTTTACTTCTCAGCTTCAGCTTTCATAAAATATAACCTTTTTATGATTTACGACCCCAGAAAAAGTGCAGGATGGATTTTTAGCTCTGAATTGGTTGAATGTCAACAAGAAAAATATAGATAACATATAGAAATAGCAGGGTGTTAATGCCACACAAAATGATGAAATTATTTTTGTTTAGAAAAGTTAAGTTTGTTCCTAAAGTTCTTTGTGAGTGAAACTGAGGAAAGGGTTTGTCTATAAAGTCACGGGAAGCTTTGCATAACGTTTCCTTTCTGCTTTAGGACAGCGTTGGGCTGCCTAGAAATTGGAAAACTGATGATACAGAACCCAGCTGTGGCTTCAGGGAGGGACAGACCATCCAATGTGGCTGGTAACGCTCCTGGTATTGGCCAAAACTCGCTGAAGTTTTGCCCAAGTGAGCACTTCAGCTTCAGTTGTTTAATGACAAATTCAGTTTTAAAGGGTTGATCCAAAACTAAAGTTGTATAAAGGCTTTTATTACTTGCAGTGATTATTAAAAGAGAACAGAAATGATCAGAAGTGACATAATCTAGCCGCCTTCTTAATTTTCCCAAGTTACTATTTTCTTCCTCTTGACATCCACATTCATGCCTATAGACAAGTGTTAATACATAGACATGTTTTATTATATTGGTCATATTAATTGACCAAAATAATTGGTCAATTAAAAAGAAGCACAAAGGCAATGTTGGTGTGAAAAGGCAATGATGTGAAAGGAAAATGAAAGTATCAGACTTTTGAGGATGGAGACAAAACTGCTAGAATGAGGGAACAACTGTTGCTGAGAGGATTGTGCATGTTTTCTTTGCGTTATCTCCTCTGCAGCTTCTTTGCTTAGCATTAGCGATGTGCTTGTTTTTCAGGTGGCTTTTCTCAGGTTGTTTGTGAACCTGCTGAAGAAAAACAAAATGAAAAAAAAGCTGATTTTTCTGGATGCTTGGGGAAATAGCCTGATCCCAGACAAATTGCCCAGGAAGTCTCTGAAATGACTTAGCCTGCCACAGAGGCAAGGTTATAAAAATTGAAAAGGTTTTCACGTTTGACTCTTCCAACTATTGCAGAAAGAGACATTTACTGCTGTATGGTCCCTGAAAACTGTCAGCGAGCAAATTAAAATAGCAAAAATATCCGTCTGTGAACCCTTGCACACCCAGCTTTTTTGCCCTGCCCTGCCAGAGGGTATGAATCAGGCAGGGTACCTATGGTGTGCTCAGCAACAGTACCTGCTGGGAGGGTCAGGCAGTGGGTACTCAACATCTGAGAGGATTTTACAGGAGATAAACACAAGTATTGGTGCTAGAGATCATCGTGCTCTACTGATCTGAATGCTCCCTCCTTGTGTGTTACAGAAAGGCAAAGTGGGATGAACAGAAAGCTTGTGGAAAGGCATGGGAGAAGCAATGCTGCTGGAGTTTTATCCATCCTGCCCACACATCTCTGGAGCCTCTTTCTCCAGGGAGGAGAAGAACCTGCAGCACTGATTCCTGTGGCCTGGGTGCAGGACTGGCCTGAGGGACTAGATAAGTATCTGCAATAGCCAGACCAAGGCTATCCAGGGCAACTTTTTCTGCCTGAGACTTGCAGGTGCCCATGGAACCAAGCAAGAGCCCTCTGAGCCCAAACTCTTAGGTATGAGGACTTGACTTTCCTATGGTTGGTTGAAGAAAGCAGGATGAACTGACTCCTCTCCTAAAAGACTCACTCTCTTTTGGTTTTCACTCACTTATATACAAGCCAGGCAGCTGTTAGTCTCTTATTAAAAAGTTGAAAATAATGCCCTTGACCTAGCCTTTGAGCTGGAAGAACCAAAAAAGAAGCTTATATTGTCATTGAACGTGCTTTGACAGGCTTTCGAATAGCAGTAGCTAGTCAATCTCCAGAAGCTGGACAGTGTGGCACAATTTATAGTGTATTTTCTTGCAAGCTCCTCAAGGCATCTTGCAACAAAGTAATGAAAAATCGGCATAGCTCACCCATAGCTTTCAATTTTAAAAAAAGCCCTATTGGTATTATTCTTACAGCAGATAATAACTATAGAAGAAATATTTTTGCATAGCTGCAGAAGTGTTTTCTGGCTTAAAGCTTTGGCGAAGCCATACCAGAAATATGAAAACTGTTCATTTTGCAGATAGCCTCGGCACAATTGAGCTTGGTGGTGTGACTGGAGGGAGGTCCTGGCCAGGGTCCATGTTTCTATACAGCTTATTTATGGTTAGAGTCAATTCCAGTCCTCCCCTTTAGCTGGTGATGGTTGTTATGGATCAGGTCCTCGGTTCCTCAGGCCAGAGGTGCTGGTCAGGGTGGTGGTGAAAAGTTTCCAGATGTTGGCTGCTTTGGCTCTCTTGCCTCAGGAAGCACTCCCTGTGCATCACACTACCAGCTTCTTGGGCACAATCTAAAACCTTTAGGCTGTGTCTATGTTTTGTAGTATGTATTTTGAATAAAAATACATCCTTAAAATACACAAATGAATGAAGAGATGCCATTAATTGCATACTGGGCAACCTGAGAGCTCAGGGCTATTTTTCCTCTTTATTGACTTCTGAAAGGCCCGTTATTGAGACAGGGTTTAAGCACTTGGTTGAAGTTTAGTGCACAGTTTAAGTGCTTACCTGAATGCCTCTGTTCATTTTCCCATTAGTCAATCAGTCAATACCTGCACGGAGCTTTGAAAAATACCCTCAAAGTTTACCTGGTCAATAATGGAGCTGGAAAGAGGAGACTTTAGACTGCTATCTGGGGACAAGTTTGTTATAGTGCTTCTGCAGCTCTTGAGATGAAATAGAGCAGTTGGGTCTCAGGAAGGAGAAATGCAGAAATCTTCAGCTAAAACTAGCTTTGAAACATTTATTTCCATTAGGAATACTCTTTTTGAACTTTTCACTGCAGCTGTTTACCACAGATTGGTCTCTTCCTTGAGTGGATATATTAGTGAAAATGAATAAGTACATCTATTCTATTTCACTGAAGAGATGTTGGTGACAATTAATGTATTTCTATGTGTTTAAATGTAACAGTCCATCTGACCTGCCCTCATGCCTTTGTAAATTTACAGACATATTCATGGGACATTATAGTCAGCAGCAATATGTATGAAATCAGATCACATTCAACCTGGAAATGACCTACACTGTGAACTCTATAAGCAATATATTTTCATACGTATCAGCCTCAGAGCTGTAAAAACAAGAAGTAATTCAGCAGCAGGATGGTTTATGGGTGAGAGCAGGAAAGCAAATGTTTCCTGTTCCTTTCAGGGATAGTCCTGACACAGGCCCCAGCTTTCCTTATTCATCTTGCTTCTTTCAAGCAGATTAAGGGTCTTTTTGAGGTTGTTTGGGGGCTATTTTTGAGGAACAGTGTTTTAAGAACATGTTTACTTGACGTTATGAAAATTCAGTGACTTTATTGATGTTGGTGCTATAAGAGTTTGCAAGAACTTTATTGATAGATGTGCTGTAATCAAAATCAGGATCAGATGCCATTCTCAGTATTTACTCAGTTCAGCCATAAGCAACTGGCCAAGAGCAGGATTTAAATGGTATGCATAGTCCTGTAGCCTATAGAGAATCAGAGGATGTAAGAGATGTAGTACTTTGGTCCTAGTACCAGGTATAAATCTGACCTACTAAGTGGTGGAGCAATTAATCCCCTCTGGAGTTTGCATGGAAGAGTTGTGGGAAAAGTTATGACTTTCCATGTCACCATGAACTATTCCATAGTCATTTCAACCAGCCTTTCCCAAAGTGCTCCCATTGTCAGAACTGCCAGCTGCTGCGCTGGGTGCCAACATTTATGCCAAAAAGGTGTTTCACCTTTCCTTCAGTCTCTTTCGTTATTTGTTCTGTTACAGCTCGTAGGAATTTTTCTCCCCAATTATTTCAAAGTTGCCTTTGATAGGGAAAAATCTCTGCTGAATAAGAGTGCAGCTAAAACTTTACATTTAAACGCCGAATGCCAAACGACAAATGTGGTGGTGTGATTCATCGGTGCTAGGGGTATTCATTTTACTTGGCAGGCTCATTTAGCTGAAGGCATTGTGCTTATGTCCTGCTCAATGGCCTTTGGATAGAGTAAATTTACTTTACTTGTCTACTTTGAAGACTAGAAATTTGGTATTGTTTCATTTTCAGGTAGAAAAGCAGAGAAGTGTTCGGGTATTCTCTTGCAGCTGTCCTGAGAAGTGGCTCATAATGACAGAATCATAAATGTCATGTGATATTTTCTTTCCATAAATCTGGCAGTGGAAATATTACAGATTTTCCTGGTCTTTATCCTCTCTCTTGCCCTGGTGAGGGTGTCAGATTGTATTTGGCTCCCTTGAAATCCTAAATATTGGAAATAAACTGCAGAGCACAGGTGTGTGCTGCTGTACCTTCTTGTCATTAGTGGCTGGGACTGGGAATAGCAACTGGTGGGAAAGTGGGCTCATTGCAACATGAATGCCTACAGAAGATCCTCAGAGTCCATTGGAAATAGGTTCTTACGCTGCTAGGAATGTGAATGATGACAAACCCTCTTATAGCACCAAATGCAACAAGGAAAATAAGCTGGACATAAAATTAGGTGTGGAATTTTTGGTGCTAGAACCTGCTGAAATAAAGTGGAAGCTCTTGGATCGTGTGATCTGCTAAATCCCCGTAACCTGGGACATCCTGTAACCAGTTCCCATGGAGGCACTAGAAAGACCAAGACAAGTGGATCTGAAATACAGTCATGAAAGAGACGACATTCAGTAACAGGGCTACCATTTCATCTCACATCTGTAGATCCCATGCTGACTTCTGGCAAGAAACATTTTTCATCTAAGTTCTACCTGAACTGCTGTTTGGACTCAGCTGTAAACTGACATAGCTGTATGGCTTCTGGATCAGCTTGAGGTAAGAGGAACCTGTCTCTTTTTGCTTTGGGACTACCTATTTGCCTTGAAAAATGAATGGAAAATGAACTAATGGCTTTGAAAACATTGCTCTTAATATCTGTCAAAAGCCCATATAAAATAAATTGAGCTCCTTGTTCTGGAATAATGTGTCTTTTTTTCCCTAGCTTAGGGTGATATATTTTTAATAAGGAGAGTTGGTGTATACAAGGGAGTGAGCATGGAACAAGGGTGGGGTTTGAATTTCAAGCATGATAATGATTCCTCAGTAATTCCCAGTTTAGATACTCTAATATTGCACCAGAAGTGTCTTTATGCAGTTTAGCATCATGCACTGGCCAAAGGAGCTCCAAGGAGGGATTGGAGTGAGGGTGTCTGTGGAGTGGGAGGAGGGAGCCCTTGGAGAATGAGATGTTCTGCAAGTGCTGCTTGGGATTGTTTCTCCAGACAGACAACTTCTAAATCTGGTTTTCCCTCATTGTTGAGGCTGCATTTGTGGCTGGTTGTGTATATGTGAGTGAGTGTGAGCAAATGGCTTTTGGCAGGCGAACAGGCACCGTTGTTTATCCCAGACACAAACCTGGCCAGAAGGGAGGGTTTCTTCACATATGTCTGCTCATGGCTATGACCATGATGTCTGCCAGAATTATAAACTTGTTGGTCAGAGATGGAACAGGATCATTAATTAAAGGTAGTAACTGTGATTGATCCTATAAAATACAGCGTATGTTTGGATTTTTAGGACTGTCTGACTTTTTTTAAAGTTGTGGCCTGGTTACAGGTCAATTTGGCTCAGTGTCCAATTTATTCAATTCCTTCTGTGATCCAAGTCAGCATCCATGCTATTCATGTGGACTTGATTAGTGACAAAGAACTAAATTAACCCAAAATCTTAATTGATATTTATGGAACTGTGATATCTAATGTGATACATTCTCGTAAATAACCATGAATGGAAACCAATGTTTCATTTTGGAGAAGATGCCCTATCTTTTGTCTCTTCTTGTTGTTACTTGTTTCTCTGTGGTCCAACTGTCATGTGTTCGTGGTTTTGATAAACCTAAATTCTCTGATTCTCTGATTCTTTGCTTGTGTAATTATATTTGTGCCTAAGGTTGCATAAGTCTGTAAAAGATAACATTTTTGACCCAGCAGTATGGTGTCAGTAATTCACATGGCTCTCTGTGAAGAGGTATTTAGTGATATAGGGGCAGTACCTAAATTCTTGGTAAAAAAATGATGTGTTACAGTCATCTCAAGGGAATCACACTTATTTAATACCAACAGTGAATTTGGTCATTTTTTTTTTCATGGCTGTTTTTGAGCCAAAGCAAACATCCCAAAATATTTAGTCATGGAAGAAATCCAGGAGAACAGCACAATCTATCTGAGGGTTTTGCTTGATTTTGGTTGATGTTCTTGAGGCTCAGTTACATCACCAGGTCACAGGATAGGCTTTGGTGGTGTTGGAGATACCGTTAAACTCTGTGTCACATCAGTATGAACTATGGATTTGCAGCACAGCCAAAGATGTGTCTGGTTATTTTTTTTTTTCTAAACATTTCCCCACGTTTGTAAAAATTAAACAATCCTTTAATATGAACTCATCGTTAAAGCTTTCTTAACAAAACTGCTATGTATTACCCATGTTTTATGACTACAAATTCATTCCTGATACTGAACTAATACAAAATGTAAGACTTTTCTGTTGCTGTATTTGTTGGCCTGGGGAACACTGGGCCTTAGCTAAATCCTCTGCACAATTATCACATCTGGTATCACTAATTGGCATTTTAGCAAAGAGAGCATGGTTAAGTTTTACTCCACTCTAAAGCTGGAAGCATCGTTTTATCAGAAATGGTATCACACTCATTTCAAGTACCAGCATATCCTGCTTATCAAGGCTAAGTAACTCAAAACCAAGTTTCTCCCCAGTAACAACAGTTTGTCTGTGGCTCTCACTCTACAAGTGCAACGGGGCATTAACAAATGAGATTAAAGCAGTCAATGGCTTACAGATTTCTCCCATTCCTTTGCAACAATACCTTGGAAATCTCCAATTTTAGACAATTCCACAGCTCCCTTACAGAGCAACTGGCAATGCTGCTATGGCAAAATCGACAAATTACTTTCCCTGAGAATTTCCAGTTCTCTTCTGCTGTTGTTATTTCCTGTTCGACTGAGACCTACAATTACTTGCACAAGTGAGTAACAAGCATCTTGCATATATTTACTCTCCCTTGCAAGAACTTGCAGTTTGTGGTTTCTAGAGTAACTGCAGCTCAGACAGGATTTTTGTTCTCTTTTCAGGGACGTGCTTAATTGTGGACTTCAATCTGGGCTTTACAGTAGAAACGATATATATAAAGGAAATGCTGAGAAGAGTAATAAAGAGCAATCTTCCTGTGAGTAAATAAAAATTACGAAAGGAAACAATAATCAATACATTTTACAGTTCAAGAGTTCAGCACATGCTGTTTCAGTACAGTACAATGGATAGGCGGCATCTGTGGATTATGAATTCCCACGTTTATGTGGAAACAGAAGTAAATAACTGAAACAAGAGTCATGTTGCAAGAATGTAAAACCAAGCTGGACTTAATGGCGTGCTATATTTAAAAGAGTGATGTGGTCCAAGGAGTGTTCACTTTATCTTTTCCTTCAAGCTTGGCTGCCTGCAACCTGCCAGGACCAGCTAATTCAAAAGAAACCATTTTTCTCTATTTCAATCACCAGTAAAATACAATATGCATTGCACTTTGTTGCCCTGGATCCCAGAGCCTGACGTTACCAAATGGCAATATGTTATGGATGTAAATTTACGGTGCTTCTTATTTGAGTTGGGAGAACCATTCCTTGGACCAGATACAGGGGAAGAGCAGGGCAATATGGTGATGTCATATACCATTACAATAATTTTTTGGAGGGAATAGATGTCTGGAAGCATCCTATAAAACCTTTTAGCTTTATGACTCAGGTGCAGAAACGCCATCAGAAGCCTGGTCTTATTCAAAATCAGATTTTGTGTACATCACCTCTCCTCCTTTCCAACTTTTTTCTCCCTCTTTCTCTCCTTCTCACACTACTGTCGCAGCAATTATCAATCCGGGACTGATCTCCAGTTTTGGTTCCTTTTGTGTCTCCATCAGTATAAAAGAAATGATTTCACATGGCTATCACTGATTTCTCTAAGTTAGAAGGATCTTCCAGAGGGTTTGAAGTGGTGTATTCGCCTTCCAGTCTTGCCTGCCATGAATGCTCTTGGACAGGCAATACACGAAGGCTCCACTCATCCCCAGGAGGAAACCAAGGTTGGATGGACCTGATTCCACACCTGGGAAGCCAGGGGTGCAGGTGGCAGGTTGCCCTGATGTTTCATCACGATGAGGAGCAAATGGTCAACAGCATTTTGGTCTGGAACGGCTGGTCATTAGCCTGGCTTTTTTATAACTAAAAATCTCATTAGTGCAGGCTTGCAGGCACCTCGCAACAGAAAAAGGTGAAATCCTAGTTTGGTTAAAATGTTCCTGTAGTCAGGGATGGATCCAGTTTGCTCTAGCTGATGGTCTTTTTCTAAACAGATGAGTTCATGCATAATGCGGATTTTGATTTGATGATACATGTCCCATTTTTCCAGGTTAGTGTGTGTTTTATCCAGCAAAGGCTATATCTTCTCACGCATTAAGGGTCTAGGCTTGTACATCATGTCTATGTGATAATGCAATCCAGGACATTATACGTGAAAAAAATGCTGTCATAGATGTAATTTCTAAAACCTATATTAAAAAAGCTATAATTTAGAAAAATAGTTCTTGCAATGTCATGTTAAAAATGAACAATTTTGACTAAAAAACCACAAAAAGGATAAATTTTGAGTGCATAGCATTGTTAGACAAATGCCATTCCTATAATCTTCATCAAAATCAATCTTATACAGATAGTAACAGTTGTGCCCTTGTTCTAATATAGTAGAGCCATTTTGTTAATTTCCCTGTATTTTGCAAGGTGCACGGAAAATACATTTTATGAGCAGGTGCTCTCTTACTTTATATAGGAAGTATTAAATTTGATACCACTTTCCTTTAATAAGACCAGATAATGGCACAAAATCTGAATCTATTATCACAAGGAAGAAAGTAACAAGGACAGAAAACGAAACAAATGTAATTTTTTCTTATTATAACATTCACATCTCAAACTTGTGGAGTGTCAGTGCTTTACTTTAATAACTACTGTGACTGCATAATACTGGGATAGATATTGTTAAAAAAAAAAAAAATCACTGACAGCCTATTCAGGGCTGTGTCTTTGTGTTCTCCTGGTAGCCCATCTCTTTAAGTAGGTTGAGTTGAACAACTACCCAGCAGGTGAAAAAATGTTCTGCTACTGGCATATTGCAATCTTTCATTAAATGGTTACCAAATAATCCTATGTGGTAGTGAGAAAGGAATGCATTTCTACCTGCTGGCAGATATCTTTGCAAAGTGCGAGGTAACAGTATTGTGTGGATAGAGAATGATGCTTCCAATGAAACTCTGCATTTTCCCTGGTTCCCCTTCTCCCCCAGCAGCTGTAATGTGTTATGAAAATCAACCAGCAGAACTAACACAAATGACACAGTAAACATACAGGCAATGATTTTTTTTTTTAATTTTT
This sequence comes from Scolopax mira, assembly GCA_004320125.1. Classification (NCBI taxonomy): domain Eukaryota; kingdom Metazoa; phylum Chordata; class Aves; order Charadriiformes; family Scolopacidae; genus Scolopax; species Scolopax mira. The sequence continues at coordinate 282,805 of BJBW01001252.1, read as the reverse complement.
TTTTTCCTAGTGCATACCATATTAGCCATTAGCCTGGAAGCAATGATGTTGCATTTCTATTTAGGGTAATTTTCACACTAATATGGTATATGCAAGCCAGATCTCTCACCAGAATGAAAGGGGTTTAACGGCTGAGTTTAGGCAAAGAGAACTCTGATGTTTATCAGCAGGTTTTGCTTTCAGGAGTGACATAAACTTGTGTTCTACATTTTTGATGGGAAAACGAAAAAAGTTCCTTCATCCGCAGAAGTGAATGAAACTTATTTGAAATTAAAAATAAGTAAATGGGGAGGATGTTTTGTGCATGGAATTTACTGCTAGCTACCAACAGCTTCTTCTCCACGTGTGTGAGAGATGCTATTTGGTAAGGTGTTTCATTTCAAATTCCTAAGAAAAAATCAATAAAAATGTTAACGCAAGTGATAAAAGGTATAGTTAGCCTCTGTGAGGCAAAAGATTTGTGCCAAAGAGTCCCCTACACAGTCCTTCTGTGCTCTTACTTTATTTCTCAGTGGAGTCCCAGTGCTTGACAAGGTTCCTTGAGGTGATCCCAGGTTCTGGCTCCCGTAAACCCTCCGCATCAACTACAGCTGTAGTAACCTCAGTCCATTTAGCCATCTATCCAAACATTCACAACTGATGTCTTTCCATACCTTTAAAAGAACCAAATTGATCAAGAAATATGAACAACAAAGGAAACATAAGGAAAAAAAATCACGCCTATGCTGAGAACTTCAACATAAAGTTTTACCCATTAGGAAATTTGTCCTGACTGAGTTATTACCTCTCAAAAAACCAGCATTCATAATAGAAATCCTGACAGAGCCTTAACTATGACTGTGTGAGTGGCATGGCTATAATTACCTCTGCCTTCAGATGCCTTCCATTAATATTTTAAGGATTTTTAATTAAAATAATTGTATTAGTTTATGAAAAATACTCTCTCCCTCTAGTTGTTTCATATTCCAAACATGCTTTTTTTTTTCTTTTTCTCTCTCTCTTTTGCTTTCTAACTTGTGCCTGCACAAGAAGTTTCCTCCTTCCCATCATTTTCTTCCATTGCCAGATCCCCATAATGTCTCCCCAGGCCTTCAAACATAAAAGCTCTCCCCAGGCCTTTAGGGCAGAGAGAATATCTTGGTTTTGTTCACAAAACTTGAAGAACCTCACTCCATGATGAGTCTTTCCCTCTCAGTTCACTCAGTGTAGGAATTGTCCCTGAGTTTATGGGGAGGTGGCATTGGCAGGCTTTCTCCAGGATGGAAGTAACCCCTCTCCTCTGTGTTTCTCCTTGGTACCATCTAAACCTCATGTGCCCAGTTAGAGAAATAGATCTACTAATTTCAGCCATGCAAAGATGTGTGACCAGAACTCAGACTATGGCTTTAGTGTTTCACTGATAAAAGGACCATACTGATCATCTTTGGAGCAGATGAAAACAAAGAGAAGATTAGCAATGAGAAGTGATATTTTGTTTTGGAAGAAAAGGTTCATGCAGCCAGTCTCCAGAAAACTCTGTATTCGACTTTTCAGTATATCACTAAAATGGTGCTAAAACAACATTAAGCTGCTGACATGTAGGTGGGCAAGTAAAATGGTCACAGGCACGTAATAAATTGCACCGGTGTATAATAAATCCATTTCTCGTATACCTCCAATCCGTACTTCTCGTACAGATAGTACTTCTCTATATGATAATTTATTGAGAGCCTACACTTCTGATACATAAAACTATTTGTACACAAGAAAAAGCCCAACATGAATAATTTAACCAACCACTACAAAGTGATATAAAGCAGAGTCTGCCATCCAAAACAAATGAGACCCCAAACAGACGCTTCTATTGACTTATACTTGAATTCATTTCATCTTTATTTTATTTCAACTCTACCTTAAATTTTTTTTTTTTTTTTGTAATCCTCTGTCCAGAATATGACATGGGCAACTTTTGAGCAGGCTCATCATTTGAATAATCATCCATTTAGTGACATGTCTAGTCCTGTTTAATGACTGAATCTGTAAAAGTATGACCTCAAGCACTGGTTAACTTTAAAATAGCTGTGCCCACTGCATGACATAGCCAACAGGAAGCCATTAGAGCTCCAGCAATTACCATTTACATCCATCGACGAAGTCCCTATTTTATTTTAATCTGCTTAAGTACATTTTCTGCACGAGGTTAAAATATAAATCCCTTCTCCTGAACAAGACTGGTTTTCTGGCTGACTTGAGAGCACAATTTACAACTGATTTAATTTGTTCTTCACAAACATTCCTAATGACATTACCCTGGTGCATATACTGACTGCCTCCTCTTATTCCATTAACTCCCAAATCGGGTTTAAAGACCATATTGATGCTAGATGTTATTATGGGTGATTATCAAAACAACAGACAATGGGGCAAAGTGTTTACTAACTGGTTTATATATAATTTCTGTAATAACTACAACAGATGGTAATGCTACAAACAATAAATCAAGCTTTTCACTGCTGAAATAAATTGGCAGCCTGCAGTACAGAAATGCTGTATGTAACTATATACAGATGCTTCAGTCATCAACTGTATTGTTCATCTTATTAGAAAATGGGTCTGTTACTGCTATTACAGGAAATCTTTCCATTTGCAATTACAAATGTATATTTTCAATTAAAATTGTTTTTAACTGCCAAACTGGTTTAAGTATACTTTAACCTTTAATTACAAATGGAGTTATCACGTACTGCCAAACTGGTTTGAGGCATTTGTTTGTGTCTGTGGAAGTTCCTCCTCAAATTGGGTTTCCACTCCATAAATATATTTCTGCCCTTCAAGAATCCTCTGGCCAAAAGGCATTTGCAGTAACTTTAGGAAGTTAATTCAATAGTAGCTGCGTAAAAGGATGCTTTATTCGACAGTGCTTAAAACAGTATCAAACCTGCAATTAATTCCATTCACTTTTGTTTGTAGTAATTTATCAAATTACTGCCTTCTTTCCAGCTCCTTTCTGGGGAGCTGGTTCTGTGTCCTCGTACTCATGTCACCATCTTCTGGTGTTTCCAAGCTCCTGGGCTCTACCAGTGGTTTTGGGATAGAAGTTTTGGTCCTCTAGTTGGGACCAAATAATGGCAAGCTTCAGGGCACTGCAGAAGTCTGGTGTGAACCACAGGAATGTCTGCCCATTCAGAAATTTTATTACAAATGAGAATTTTATTGCAGTTCCAAAAATGAGTAGGGATTTTAGTGCCTTTCCCCGTTTTATGGCTCCTTTGAATTATTCTTTGCATAAAGGTAGGGCCAAGAAAGGAAGATGAAAGTAACGAGCACACAATATTTTCACAAGCAAACTTGCAACTGTGAACTGATTGAGACTTATACCTTCCAGGTGCCTAATTTACAAGGATTTTTAATTTTACTCTGACACCATCCACTGCCAAGATGGTGATTTAAATTTCTCTAAGTACCTACCTGCAAATTTAGGCATTTATTTCTCTTTACAAACATATGTGTTGTCCTATCATTTGCAAACTTTTGCTCTAGATTCTGCTCCCTGATCTCCCGTGTGTCTTTGGGCAATAATAGTCAAACATCCCAGCTTTGCACACACATTTGGAGCCCTCACACTCAATGAAATCCTCTAGGAAGCTGGGGCTTGGGGATTACAGAAACAGAATGCATCTCAGAGAAACTTGAGGTCTTGTGTCACAGAGAGGTGAAAAAAGTGAAAAAAAAAAACCCAAACCCCAAAGCACATATATATTGAGCATTATGTAAGAGACAGGACAAACACCAAGACAAATAAAATCTTTGTCTGAATATCCAAAATTAATTGTAGTGAATCATTCATGAATAATATGTGAACATGCTTATTTTTTTACCAAAAAAATGACATAATAATTTCAAGGAGTGAATTAATCCATGAAACTCATGATTGCATTAGGAGCAACTTAATAACAAGAAGAGAATTGACATTTGAATTAACTTTTCAGAAGTAGTCTGAATAATATATTAGCTTTTTACATAATTTTTGGCCTACCTGTGATCTCTCTAGTATTAGCTGTGCTTTAGTGTAGCTGTTGGCCTCAATAGACACCTGAATAAAAGAGGTAAAAATGCTCCTTTACTGGTTGCTCTTTTGTAAGTATGAAGGAAGAGTTTTATTCCTTATTTTAACAGGGTGAGATAGAAGTGAAATGAACTGCCCAAAATCTGGTTGCTGGATTCAATATCATCTGATATTGAATCCAGACACTTTCACTTTCAACTAATTTAAAATGAAAATGCACTTAAATAAATGTTTTTGATAACTTCAGTTTTTAAGGTTGCTTTAGCAGGAGCCCAAACACGTCCCATGGATGGTGTCACTCTTGGACTGCCAGGACTGGAGGTGATGCCTGCGGAGGTGATCCCTGCAGAGGTGAGAAAACATTGTGGCTTGTCTTCTGCATGTGGAGTAGTTGTTTGCTCAGGTCCAGACTGGAAGCTCACACAAATCTTAAGGTGTCACCAAGGACCAGCTTAGAGTCTGGTAGTGAATTTTATGGGATGCCAGCTGTGCATCTCCCGCTCTTGTAGAGGATTAAGGGGCAGTAGTGGCCACCATGCTGTCGACCCATGCCAGTTCATGGTTGAAGGCAGTACAAATGTGGATCTAGCCTTCTGCTGCCCCTGCCACAAGCTCAGGAGACACAGTTATTTGCCTTGGCTTCATGTTTTGCCTCTTTGTTGAGTTGCCCGTTGCCTGGACAGTGACCTGGTTACTGGAGGTTGCTGCTGTATGGAGAGGGTTTTTTGTGTGACAGCAATCTGCAGGACAACTCCCACTGGAGAGCACCAAAACCTTTCCTTTCTATCAGTTTACACATGTCCAACTGCCTAAGTACTACGTACGTAGTACACTAGGATACTACGTGTGCCCCATGCTGTATAAATGCAACTGATGCAAATTATATCTGCTGTATATAATAAAGATTAAAAAAAAAATACATTCCCAGCATTATAAAGATCTTTAATTAGAATCCTGCAAAGGTGCAATCTGATTATTTGCTAATTGCCTTTCCATATTTTTTCAGGGCCTCACAAAGCATCAGGGATACTAAAGAGCAAACAGTGCTTTAAGGCCACAGTACAATGTGACAACAGTGATAGATATGCTAATTTCTTCATTCACTCCACTTCACTTCTTTTATTCTTTCCAATTAAAGCAAATGCTACTGAAACTGTAATTAAGCTAGTGCCGTAGCCCTGATTGCCTGCTGTTTTAATGAAACCCTATTGATTTTTCTTTTATTTCTAATGGCCACACATTGCGTTCAATGGTCAAACACATGGATGTTACAATGTGCAGCCAAACTAAATTTTTGTTCTCTAAAAGGGTGGCCTTATCAGAAGGAATATCAAAAGAGCTATTTGTGTGAGGTCTCTATAGTTTTTCCTGTATCTGCCTGAAGAGACGCACTTTGAGCAAACATATTACCATTAAAAAGAAATGAGTTACAATTTGTAATGAATAAAAATTACTATTAGTCCCCTGTAGTTGCCATAAGTTGCACAGAGATTTGGCATATTCATGATTCCCAGCATACTTTTAAGTTTTATTATTTTTTTATTTAAAAAAAAAAAGTGTCTGGAAAAGAAAGTAGGGAACATTATATTCTCTCTGGAAGATATTATAAATCACATCAGCAATTTAAGATATAACAGGCTATGAGCACTTTCTGATTTGTTGATAATTTTATGGAAGAATTCATTTTCACTGGTAAATTTCACTGGTAAATTATTTTCTGGTTTGCCTGGAAGTCGTGAAAAAGATAAGGGAAAGAAAAACTCTCTTAAAATCCCATAAAACACACGGTACACCTATAAATTTATTGTTCACCAATTGGATTGTTCAGCTAGGGAATTAGGTATTTAACTGGGTATAGCTTCATATTCGTGCTTGGGAGCCAGTATGTACAAATCAGCGGGCTGGAAGAAGGCACTAAGTCTCACTGCAAACCCATCTCTCCAGCCTCTCATCACACACAGCAGAATCTCACCGCCTGCACTAGGCACATCTACAGGAAGATTGAAGATTTTAATTCGCAAAACATGAATATTTGTGACCCCGCACCAGTTTTGCTTGAAGAAAATAAATGGAAATCAGGAATCCTGGTTTCCTACTATTCCCTGTCTAAAAATGTTTCTTTTGTGACTGCTGCGGAAGATAAACTGTAATCACAATCAGGATACACAAAGTCAGGAGCCAGCTTAGCAAATGCACAAAACACGTATGAGCTAAGGCCCTGATCCTTCCTGTGGGTGCTGAAAGGCGAGGGCTTTTTTTTTTTTTTCTCCTACATTTGTTCAACTTTAATCAAGCATTCACAATTTTTTCCTGGACCGAGGCCACAATTTGCTGGTCCTTGCCTTCCCTTTATCAACGTCTCTAAATGACTAAACATGCACTAGAGTATTGGCAATCTGTGGGGGAAGCATCTTCTCACGATAAGTAATAAGTTGGGATGTAACTTGTTTCACATAACTGAGTGCAACTAATCATGGTCTGGGCCAGTTAAATGAGTCCTTAGAGCATAGGTCTATTTTTCTCTACTTCTCAATGAATTTTGTGACACATTATAGGAAAATATTTGTCCAGTGTCCTAGGTCCTCATCCTGGAGTCTGACCTGCATGAGCACATCCTTTGCCTTGCCAAGAACCCCAGTGAAAGCTTTTGTGGTGTTTCCTTCATGGACCAGTTTGTGGGATCACAGACTGGCACACAAGTTACTTCAGCCCTAGAGCTGCTAAATCTGACCTCAGGAACTGGCCAGGCTGGATTCAAGCAAAGCTTGATGCCTCTTTTGCTCCTCCCAAGCATGAGCAATGGGTCAGGAGGGGCCATCTTGGTGTGATGGAGGCTCCTTTTTTCATATGAACAGTGCTTGTGGGCTCAGGTCAACCCATGCTGGAATCAACCACTATAATCTTCCTGATTTGTTTCATTGGGAAAGTGACTATAAAATCCTGTGTTAATATCATAAATGACATTGTAAATGCTATATTAGCCTGATTTGTTAAAAAAGAAAAAGAAATGAATGCAGAAAGAATATGAACTGTTGAAAGTAACCTCTATAGGGTCTAGGATCATGAAATGGATTTGAGGCACAGCTCCTGTAGCCTTTCTCCTTGCTTGCCCACCTGCATTCCCCTTAGTTTACAACATGAGCAGATCCCATTTTCAAGTTGCCCATCAATACAGGGTTCCCATGACGCTGGTCTAACCACGCAGTCATCGTAGCCTCACTCAAAAGGTCTTCACAACACACACCAAAACCAGCAGAAAGGGCTGGAACAGTGTGGGAAAAGGCTTTGATCCTTTGGGTTGACCAGCCCAAAGGATCCCAGATCCTTTGGGATAGTCAACCAGCCCAAACTCAGTATAAAAATCAAAGTTTCCAGCTCAGCCAGCTGGAATCACACCATTTGCACCCAGGGCAGCTCCAGAGTCAAAGGAAGTTGTCGTTGTCCTCCCTGGTCTGCCTTGGCTTGCCAGTTGTTTAGCTCTGCACATTGCCAGGGAAATCTTTCCTCGGCACTAAATTCACTTCCAATAATTAAAAAAAAAAACCCCAACATGCAGACAAAAAAGTGATTGTAAATTTTATTAACAGAGTTACAGTCCAAATTTTAGCTGCGTCTTGCAGAAAGCTCAGCTCTATGCCACAGCCACAATACTAGCATAATTTTCAGTAAGTAAACAGAAGATGTGAACCCAGAAAACATAATGCCATTTTCTTCACATTAACCAAGAAGCCGTGCCTGCCTTATTTCCCAGCCTTCCCCAGCTGCAGTTCTGAATCTGCTGTTTGTGACCACTGAATGCTAAATACACTTTTATTTTACCTGTAGGCACTAAATTTTTCAAAAGCCTCACATTGCTATTAGCCTGCCAGCAAACCAGGAACATCAGCTCTTTTTAATTAGATTTCCTAACTGTGATGTTCATTCAACAAGGGATAAATTCCCTTTAGTGGAAGTTGTGGATTACACTTGGACTTGTTAGCCCTGGAGAAGTGAAAATAATAAATAAAATCTGTCAGGGAAAAGATAACAGTAGGAATAGTAGAAAATAAGATACCATCATGTCACTACTCAGCCCTGTCAACTGTTACGCTAATCAGGACAGAATTAAAAACACATTTTCTCCCAAAATGTTTCACAGCCAAACCGGTTAAATACAGATTTTAACAAAATTGAAAGCATATTATACGGAGATTTGTGGTTTCCAGCTCTGTGAGTGAGTGCTGAAAGTGTGATGAAATAACAAAATTGCAGCCTAATAATCTATAGAATAATATTGTCAACTAATGGATTATAATAAAATAAAAGCTATTATTAAGGTAAAACATTATAACAAAAAAAAATCCAACTTTTATTTGTAGCACCTCCCCCTTAATGGTTTCAAGCATTTTGAAAGGTAATTTAAACAAGTACATTGTGTCCTTATTGAAACTGTTTCATCTCGCTAGCTGCTGAAAATGGCTTTAACCATCTCTCTGAACAAAAGCTCGCTAATAAGACAACAAAAAGCCTACAAAAGCACTGGCTCAGCATCACTGCAGAAAGGCAACTAAAGGCAGCCTGCAAATGGTCTGTTTCTTTTTTCTTGCATGTAATTAGATGAATTAAAAGGACAAAGTAGTTAATGTTACTGTTGTCCAAGGCCCCCGGTTCTTTTCATTCCGTCCGCTCGAGACAAGAGCCCGTGGCTCTCGCTCCAGCAATGCGGTGAAGAATGTTGGCAATAAGTAAAATTAACAAGCTTAATCTGTGAAGAATCTGGTCTGAGTCATAGATGAAATGTATCTCTAGCAACGAAAGGCTAGTAATTCCTGGTCCCCTTTTATATGCCTAATAAAACTTACAATAAATTAACTGCATTTTAGTTTGCAGCGCTGGCTCTATTAATCAGGGCCGAGATGTGTAGTCAAGTTACAATAGAAAGAACTCAACTGGGTGCATTTCAGTTATGCAATTAGGGCCCATTGGCCTGGCTCTAATTAGGCCAGGGATGTTGATATTTCAAGTACTGTTTTATCATTAGGTTTCATTTCCTTGGAACATCCTCAATGGCCAAGTAGTGAGAAGGGTGGAGGATATTATAAGCGTGGGTCATCAGAAAGTCATTAATGGGAGTTAGGAAGGGAAGGGCTGACATTAATACCTTGCCCTGGGAAGTATTGAGCTGTCTCTGGGAGATTCTGAGCTCGTTCTGTCTTACAGAGGAACTGGTGGCACCCAAGAGCAGTGGGATCATGCTCCTAGCCAGGGACCTCCCTCAGATATGATATTGTTCTTTAGTTGTTAGGTGCTAGATTGGTATGCCCTGGCAGCAAGTACTACAGAGAAGGGTGACCCTATCACAGAGGTGTTGATTTCTCACCTCCTGCAAGCTGCTGGGGTCAAAACCAAGAAGAAGTACCCATTTCTGGCCAGTAATGGAGAGAAAATATTGGATCTTGAGGCAGGCTCATTAGGGTAATGCTGTTGATGTTTATGGTCATCCCCACTCTGTTTCCTCTGAGCACAAGACTTGCCCTCAGTTATTGGCTCCACCACATAGAGTGAGATGATGAGCTGGTGGTGGCTCACCTCCCACCAGCACCCAAAGGCCATGAACATGAAATTACCTCTGTTTGGCCCAGGTGTGGTTGTGGTCCCTGAATGGACAAACCCAAACAGTGAAGGTCAGATCAAACCAGAGACCAAAAAAAAAAAAGAAAAAAAAAAAAAAAGAAGAGCCATCAGTCCTCAGTTGTGCTTTTCTTGCCACATGTTAGCTTAAATCTGTAACTCCAAACAATACTTTGCCTGTTTGTAAAATATGGCTTTGTTTCATTATGAAAAAAGGAATAACATAATTAAATTCATTATATCCAATTACTATATGATTCATCTGGCGGCTTAATGAAGCTTCACATTATACTAACAAGATAAAGCAAAAGAATAACATTTTATGAGACTGCAGGCATTCTGTGTACAGCAGACTATCTAGTTTATGAGCTATATACAGTGCATTTCCTAATAGTACATATTGTATTAGATCGAGTAGGGAAGTTATTGCTTGGTCCTGTGATATCTCACTCACCTTATTCCGAAAATTTGCTAAAACGAAAAGTTCAGCTTTGTTTTCTGTCTGGTCCCAGGCCTCTTCTCTGGAGGTCCCAAATTTTGTCCAAGGACTATACAATGCAAGGAGCAAGTTTAATAGGATCATAGCAAAAAAATCTAGGCAACTCTACAGCTGTCAGAAGGCAACACGTTTTGGATGTAAAAGAGCTGGTTTGGTTTTGAACCAGTGACCTAGAGGTGAATTACCTCAGTGCTTCCGTTGATAGGTATATAAATATTTTAAATACGATTTTGCAGAAGTGTAAAACTGCCTTTTCTTTCAAAGTACATTATCAGCCTAAAGAAGTCTATCAACTCTGTCTTCCCAATAATTTATGATCTAATAAAAGGCTTCTGTCTTTGGAAAAACTGACAAAAACCCATAGTTTTATCTTTTGGGAATGAGATCCATCAGTACAGTGAAGCCTTGTCTCTCAAATGTGGATGTAAAACTATTTGAAATGTTCACAATTTTGAAATTAGTTGCCAACACAGGAAAGGGACAAATTAAAGACATTCAGCCTCCTTTTTCTTCCATGTATGAGTGCCCTTCAGCTTTTCTCATTACCATTTAGTATTTCTGGACAACTATTGATATTCAATGGGAATGTAAATGGGCTTGAATATTATAAATTGTGAAAAATATGTTTTGGGGACATCAGAAAAATTTGAGGAAAAATGACATTTGCCTGTGTTGAACAACAGGAATGCTTTCACTTTGATACTGAAGGATAAGGCTGACATCTCTTAAACTGGAGGCTTTGGCTATTTACTAGGTGAATTTTCTGATTTCATCCTTTACAGCTGTGCAAACCTTGAAGCCTCAGAAGAAAAGGGAGCAACGAGTCCCAGCATAATTAAGAGGCTCAGCTTTATTACTACTGGCAGCTTTCTCTATTGCAGTCTGTGTTTGTGCTCGCTAGTTACTTTTGGAGAAGGACATGCTAAAAGCCATCAATAAGGTATTTAAAAATCTCACCTCTAAATCAAAATTTATCACCCCTGACAAAAAACCTGAAATATTTCTAGTGGCTACGCCTTCATCATCTCCTAATTTCTTTAATTAATGTAAGAAAAACTGTATCTGCCTCTGGGCAAGTTTCAGTTTGGATCATTTGTCTTACCTTCTGTAAGTAGGAATTGCCTAGAAGTACAGGCACACACGGTGCAAATTGAAATAAAGCACGGTGACAGGCAGCTGAAAGAGCATCCTCAGTGGTAAGTTATATGCTCCAACCAGGAGATTTCAGAATTTCCCACACAGAGATTAAAAAAACTCCAATTCCCCCTTTTCCAGAAGTGCTGATGGTGGGTAAACCCATCGTCATTATCCTTGTATTTGCACGCTGGATCTGGGCTGGGATCAAAGGACACTTCTGCCAAATTTGGAGACAAGATCCTAGAGAGACCCTATAATTCCAGCAAACATGAAAAGGAAGGTGCTTACCCATGATGTGGCCTTGTTACCATGTTTTACCTCTCTCCCTAGTCAGGCCCAACTGCTGGGACTCATGGTGAATGTAGTATGTCAAGAAATGTTCTTTGATCCTAAGATGAAGTGATACAGCATGACCAGTGTCTGTGCTGGTTAAAGCAGTAACCACCAAAACAGAGGATCTCCATGCCTGCCACAAGTTAATTGGGACTGGTAGATCATGGTCTGAGTCTATCTCAGAGCTCATGTGCCCCTCAAGGATACAATGTGTGCCACACTCTTCCTTTGCTCCATAGGCAATGTGCCATCATGTCTGCAAGGAACTGGAAGGGCCTCATGTCCTGCATCCTCAGTTCCCCTAGCAGTGTCATGTGTTTCCTCTCCCCTGGGGCCAAAGTCTGCCCCATCTGAGGATTTGTGCAGCAGCATCCTTTTCTCTCCTACAACACCAGAGGAGGTTTACCCTCCATTTGTCCTGCACGCAAAGCTGTCCTGCTTATGTGTGTGGAATTACAACAATTCTGAGTTATTTCAGCTTCTCCCCATGTTGGGTGATGAAGCTGAGCTCACCTCTGAGGGGTCTGTGCAGCATGGTTTGCAGCACATCAAGCAGGTGAGAGTTGGTGGGGACAATGTGAGTCCAGGTGTCCCACAGCCACATTCCTGTCCTCTGTCCTCCCTGGGCATGGCCATCACTGGGTTAAGGCTGGTTTGCTGAGGCCACAGCTCTCCCCAGAAATATTAGAGTAATCAACCAGAGGGCTCAAGCTCATGGCTGGTGTTCTACCATCATAAACTCTTTCCCCAGGCACATCAGAGCAGTTGGTCAGGTAATGGGTTATTGCAACATTCCTGCAAATCTGCTCCGTCCTCCCCTTGGAGCCCCTGGAAGCAGGGAGGCTGCTGTTGCCTTTGTCTGATTTTTTTGCCACAGTGAGAGAGCTGCAGTGGGTTAAAACACTTGTGTGTCTATCAGTGTGTCTATCAGTGTTAGATCTGGAGACACACAGAGCTGATGGACAGAGGACGGTCTGGCGTATCTATAGCCATTATAAACATATTATGCATCTCCATTCAAAATAAGATAACAATATAAATTGTACAGCTCTTTAACCAGTTGCCATGAGTGACAACCACGAATAGCTGCTGGGATATCTTGAGAGACTTGCCTCTGCCTCTTTACAAGGAGCAATCAAAGGTACTTCTTATTTCTGGGGCAGAAAAGTGAATCAAGGGAGCTATCAGATAACTGAGGTTCTTCCTCGCCTCCCATAGCAGCTGCTGCTTACAACCGCGTCGTCATGTAATTGTAAAATGAGTATGGTAAACATGATGCATAATTAAGTAACAAAGTGTGGAGAACCTTTAGAAAATGTACTAAAGGCATAAATGGAGAGCGGGATGAGATTTCTGCCAGCAGTGAATATCTTTATTAAAAGGTTGTAGTTTCTGGAAATTATTGTTTAACCAAATTATCAATGTGAATGAAATCAGGCTTTGGGGGAACTTCTAATTTGTGCAATATATCAGGTGTTATTTAACTGTTGTTTATATTGCGTGGCGAAAAGCGGCACCATCACATTGTTTATCACTCGTAAAACCACTGATTTTTGGGCGACTAATCTCTGGTTGTCAAGATGAAAAATATAAATAATTTAATGAAAAGCTATTTAGAATATTTATCCTATATCTAAACATATTTTCTGGCTGTTTTTTTTTTTTAAAAGAATTTGTTGCAGAGAAAAAGTCTGAAACAACAGTAAATATTACAGTGGTTTTAGTGGATACATCATTAGCCACAAATGTGCATTAAATCAAGTATTTGGAAACACCAGTCAAAAAAACTGTGTCATGCAGAAGCAGCCTGAAAACAGCATAGGTGGTAAAGAAACTGGGCACAGACACAGAGCTTGAAATTAAAAACATTAAAAGCAACTAAGGTTCTTTAAATCCTTTTGTGGAAGCTGCCAACTCCTCCCAGTATGATTTTCCAAAATATTTTCATTTCTGTTGGAGAACCCTCAGTATGTGCTTCTGGATGTGCCAAAATCACCCAAGTCTTGGTTGTACCATGCAGATGGACACCTGGGGACAAATCCAAATTTCCAACAACACTGAGTACTAATCTACTCTGTTTTCATCTTTCTTGGATGTTGTTGGTGAGACAGTCCCTGATAGAAGGACACACCAGAGCAAGTTGCTCACCTTTGCTGATTTGAAGCTTCATTTTTCTGGCTTCTCTTCCTAAAAAACATCCTCAGCTGAAGTATCCCTGCTGAATAAAGCAGATTTATTCTTGGGTTTTTTTAGCTATTTCATTATGTGGAAGAGCTGTGGGAAGGCTTACAGCCTCCAGAAGAAAGATGAAGCTGGGAGATAAGAGAGAGTGAGAAACGGGATGTATACAAAACAACATCAACTGAATGTCCATATTTTTCACTCATCAACCCATTAAAAATGGGACTTATTTGTGATAAGAATAGCAACCATCTGACACTGGTATAACTCCAACAACCAATAATTATCCTTGCAGCAATTATTTGTAGAGGTTACTAATCAAAGATGATGCAAACAAGGACGGTGATACTCATTTTCTAGAAAAGGGTAGGATCAGTATGTTCCAAAGCACATGCTTACCTGAGTCTTGCTTTGTATCTTCTGGGATCATCTTGACATTCATTCCAATTCTCAGGAAAAGGGAGATCTCCATAAAAATATCATAAAAGAGTCATCATGTAGGAACGACTTAGCAGAGAACAGAAATCCACTCTCCCCATCGTAGGTTGCTTGGTCAATTCAGAACACAAAGGATGACTCACATCAGCTTCAGCCTGTGTTGCTCTTCCATGAAAATGCTTTACATTTCTGTGACCTGTGCAGCACAGCAATCTTTTTGTTGAGAATAATAAAAGAGTTTTTTTCACAGGGATGGGTTTATCTATGAATCTCAATCAGCCTCAGTCTCAAATCTCTTCAAAGTTTGCCAGGTCCCGTGGTTTACCAGCCTGTGCTTCTGGCTTCTCATAGTAATTCTGAAATGGTTGCCAAGATAACATATAGTCAGGGTATTTCTCTTTTAAAGGCAGAGTCAGTATGTGCTCTGCAAGGATGCTTTCCATGCATTTTGCCCTGTCGATGGTTCAGCTTGCTCCCTGAACCTGGTCTGCTTGGATATCAAAGGTGGCAGCAAGTTGCGACCATTTACCTGTGCCCTTCTCCAGACTGCGATGTCTGAAACCATAAAATGAGTACAACACAGGGACCCAGGTCTCCAGCAATTACCAGTGTCCCAAAGAGCTACACCAGAGACTCTTATTAGACAGCTTCTGTCTTAAGAAACCAAAGATTTCTGTCTAACCAACTATTCCTAAGTAATTCTTCTCCATCTTTATCTGAAGGTCAAAGTCTGAAACAGATGCCTTCTCTCCTGTCCTTCGTGGGATGATGTAAAACAGGCTTTGCTGTACAAATAGCAAGTGCCTTAAAGAAAAGCAACAAAAAGGAGTTTCATGTCTTCAGACGTCGCTGGTCTTCAATATGACGCAAAAGCTGCAGCAAGACTAAACCACAGTTACAGGGTAAGAATAATACCGCAACACTGGAAGATGTCCCAGGAGGGATTCTCACACCAAAGTGATTTTGTTCCTCCTATAGTGACTGCTGCCACAGCATCATTTTTACAGCTCTCTGCTAGTTTCTTGGTTGAACTCCGTATATTCTTCACATATGTGAAGTAATTGAGCAAGAACTAGGCTGGCTGACTTTATTTAAGGAAGGAAGAGGAAAATCAGAGAAAGAAAAAAAGAAGCATGGCTTTCCAAGCAGGGGCAAGAGTTTGTGAGCATTTGCCTGGGGAGTGACAAGGGCAGCCAAGGAGTTAGCTACCTCGGAGCAGGTATTTTGGGGTTTCATGGGGGATAATTGAATTTCCAGAAATTTGGTGGTGCTGAGCTCCTGATGAAATCACCCCACAGCCTTTTGTATCACACAAGGACTTACCTCTTGGGGACCTTCATGACGTATGCTCAGTATTTTGGAAATCGGATTTGCGTCCCATATAATATTACCTGTGAAAATTCACCGTCGAAATCAGCAAATATATTACTATTTGGCTGCTAAAAGTCAACAGTTCAAAAGGTGATTTTTTTTTGTTCCACAGTTCTTGAAACTTCTGAAGCATTTTCACTTACTATCTTTCATCATTTTGAAATTGAAATGATCGTGCTTTGAGCAAGCATTCACCTCAGCATGAGGGAACAATCTTTATGATTTTCAGTGTCCTGAAATATGGGGATGAATAGTTCAGGTGATAATAAATTTTACTGCCAGATAACACCGTATATACAGAGAACATATATTTGCCAGTGCAAAAATTTTAAAGTAAGGACCAGTTAATTTTCATAGAAAGGATATTTTCCATACAAAAGAACGTCCACCTATTTTACAGTACATTGCATTTTACTAGATCTAATTTATATTTGGAAAGTTAAATAAAAATTTCCTTTTATATGTAATAAAACAAATTTATATGAAAACATAACACATTAAAATATTCTTTCTGTGAATGTAGTTATTCCTTGCAAAATAAAAAAAGCCACCATCCTTATCTACCAAATTATGCGGGTAGTTATTTAGTTGCCAATAGGAGGGAAGGAGCCAATAGAAAAAGAGCTGTCTAGCCTGGGAATGACATCTGTCATGTTTGCCTTACAAAAAAGATTTAAGTACGGCTATTTGTGAGTAACATCCCAAAATGTATTCTAACATTAATTTTTATATTGTTTATATTTTATCTGTTGAAGCAGTTCAAATGCAGAACTTTCGGTACTGCTGGCTCTGTGTCGGAGCTGAGAGCATCTTCCTCTGGGTGTACATCAAGACAGTCCCCAAGAGATAAGTCCTCTTGTGACTTATGGCTGCCATTACAACACCCCGTCGACCTAATGTCTTAAACATGATGGACTCTTATCTGGAAGATAATTATCACGATCATCGGAAATATGCTTTAACTTTAGAAAATATAAATCACTTTAATTTGACAGCTGCGAAAGAAAAAAGTGTAATGAAGGTCAGTAGCGAAAATCGTAAAAGCTTGATCTGAATTTTAAACCTAAGAATTTAAAAAATCAGTGATTGAATACAGGAGGAAAATATGAGCAAACACTTTTTTCTTGTAGCACAGATGTTAAAGACTGAGATCTTAACTGAGAAGGCTAAAGTCAGATAGAGTTTCCAGCTCTCTTTGCTTACTGTGGATTTCAGCTAAAGCTTTTCAATCCAAATATGATGTAATTTAAAGGGAAAACCCCATGTGGAGCTGTGGAAGTCTGTGTTGAAGTCCAGCCTGTCAACACCAGCAGGAATTTTGCTCTTGCTACCACTGAGGTCAAATACTTATTTTAAAGTTCTCTGGTCTTTCTGTCTATGATTTTAGCTTTCAGTTTGTATCTTTATGCCTTTTGGGTATTTGTGTTTATGCACAGCCATGGATTTTTGGCAGTGAGATTAGCAGTGGCAGGAATAGAAATGCAGATGGTAAAGAAATTGGTTTGCAATTTGATATTTTTATGTTCCTTAAACCAGCCTTTGTCTTCAAAGAATAAATAAGAACAGACACTGGGAAGTCATTTGCAGGTGGGAACGGAGGACAGTAGTCACTTGGTGAAGGATTTCTAGAGATGGCTTTGTTTTAGATGGAAAATATCACTTCATTAACCCCAGCTTTTCTTAAGATTAGACACATGCTAAAAAGATACTCCTGTTGTGGAAGAAGGACTGCACCAACCACCCAAGAGACCAAGGAACACAGAGAGATGCTGTGCTATCAGCTGCTCTTACTTGCGTCATAAACATTGACATCAAGAGTGAAGGTCTTCTGTAAAGATTTGTGGTCTCATGCAGATAAATCTGAGGATTGACATTGCTTAAGATACAGAAATTAAAGGAAAATAAAACCAAACTGAAAGTGCATGGGATCACCTCATGCATCTTAGACCAACAGAGCAGTCCAAGGCTCCTCAGCCATGGGAAGAAGATAAACTGAAGAAAACCCCTCTGGGACTGGAGCCCCTTGTTCCCAAAAGGCCCCATGTCTCATCCCTGGTGTCTCAAAGTCTGTGTGATCCTGATGCTCCCCACTTTTGCTTTGCTCTTCTCCACACTTGAGCACTGCAGCTAGGAGAGTCCCACCAGGAGAAGACACCTCAATCATCGTCAGTGCAGACCTAACCCTCACACACAAACATAAACCCTTCCCAAAGGTGACAATTTTAAATCAGACTGAGGAGGCGACCCCTTCTCCCCCCTTTTATCAGCCAGGCAAAATCTGCCTGAGATCCCTTTTTGGATGCATAATTGCTGTTTGCCAACTCCTGGCTCACGCAATCTGCAAACTGCGGATTTCCTCTCCTTTTTGTTAGCCCCCGGTTCAAATGGCAAAGTTGATCAGAGCAGTAAACAGACGAGGTATTATTTACTTGTTCCTGTGCCAGCAGCACATAATTCAGGCTGGACAGACCGCAGCAATTATGATGCATTTTTCATTCACTCGAATGAATCAATCGCTTGCTTCACTTGCGTGTGAACAAGAAGCAACAAAGCACAAGACAAAAACCAAAATTTAAAAAAAATCAAACCCAAATACTTGCTTGTTGGGCAATAAACAGAGAGACAGTTTGTTTTTTAAGACCAACATTTACATGAAATTATCTTCTTATATAATTAACAGCCCCTGGTTAATAACCATTCTGCAAATAACTGTGTATCTATTGAAACGACCAGATGAATCATTATCATTTAGCACTTACAGGATAATCACAGGATCTAAAAACTGTCGAAAAGGGAATACTTGAAAATCTACCAGAAAGTGGCACCTCCAGAGAAATACGAATGAGGAGAATGGAGAGACAGAAAAAGTTTCAAACCTGCAAAACAGCAGGGTCTCTGCACTCCAGTTCACGCGTGAAATGAGCTGATAGTGTTAGGTCCTGTACTCACATCCAGGAACAAATGCTCGTGCCTACAAAGGGGGGATGAATTAAAAAGATTAAAAAACCAAACAGTGGAAGAAAAGGGACTTGTTTATGTCAGGCTATAGGCCTCTAAAAGCCTGTATGCAGGGCTGACATGGTTGCATGCCATCTTCTGTTCAAAGCCACCCAGGGTCACTCCCAAGACCCAAGTGGAGCCAGGAGGTTTTCTAACCTGAGTATGTGTGGCTCGTCCAGCTTCACACGAGAAAACGGAACAAAATCCATTTCTCCTGCATTCTATGTTCTTGCTGTCACTATAAGATTCCCCCCACCTTTTCTAGAAGGAAAGAAATGAGCCAAAAAATGATAGAGCTAATTTCAGAAATAACTCTAATTTAGACTTAAAGCCTCTGAAGCCATAATGGGGCTGTATTATGAATATGATTGTCTGAAGTTAACGCTCTCTTTTTATTCATTTGTCTAGCAATTTATTTGTAAAAAGTAAGCAAACTGAAATGAGCAGGCAATCAGCTGCCCTGACACAGTATTTTACCCAAGGGTATTCTCCAGGAACAGAGGCAGACTATTTCAGCCATACAATGTAATATTTATACCTCCATCATGAGAAGAACTCATGACCTTACTCCTAGTTGTAATGAAAAGGTATATATTAAAAAAATAACCCTCTCTTTATAATGAAAGACGTTGCAATACCCCAAACTCTAATACAAGTGGACAGAGATATTTTGAAGTACTGCAGGACGTATTCCATTGGAGAAACTATCATCAGGCAGTCTGTACATCCAAACGAGCACCTGTACAAAGCAGTGTTTGGGAGGGTTTGCTTACATGTGGAGAGCTGTGATTTCAACTCTCTATATGTACCTGTACTGAGACGTATCAGCCTGGCCTTTTTTACATGGGTATTTGTCTTTTTTTTATGAAGCTAATTTGTGGGCAGACAAAAGAAGTCACTGCTGAGAAGCACTTCTTCTTCCTTTCTCAAACCCAACCAGGCTGCAGAAAGAAGTGCCTCATGGCTCCAGTGCCCTCTCACTCCAGTGCCCGGCAACTAATCAGGAGACAAATGGGACAGTTTGTGGGCAGTCTAAGAGATGAGGAAAAATCAGATGTGGCATTTTTTTTCTCTTGGGAAGAGCTTTCTGGGGAGCGCCTCTCTCATTGCTACGGTGGCAGGATGGGGTTAGATCCTTGCCAGGGTGCCAACAGCAAGAGGTTTTTTAGTTGGCTAGGATAAGAGGAAATAATCTATGGCTTTTCCTTCTTTGGAATAGATATTATGCAGGTAAAAATACCCTGCAGAAGATACCACCATGTTTATGCTGGTAATATAACTTATTCCCCTTGTGACAGGAAGCATTTTGCTCCCGCTTGCCTCCGTGCTAATTCACTAGAGTTTCTCCTGACTGTCGTGGTAATTACTAGAAACAGGATTTGGCCCAGGATGTACGTGTCTGTAAAGGATCTGAGAGTGGTGGGGAAGCACCGAACACCAGCCAGAGGCACGTGAGAAGTCTCTGCTGGAATGAAAGAACAGCCCTTTGGAAATAATAATACAGGCTCTAGGCACAAAGAGGGAGAGGGTGATACGCCGAGACCGCGCTGTGCTCCTTCCTCCATCCCCGTGCCCGGTCCAGGCTCAGGAATGCCTCTTTTAGGGTAATTCCAGGGCAGCTGGAAAAGACACACAGTAAGATGAAAGACAGTCGGCACCAGTGTCTCTCCTTGCTGGAGTCACGACCACTGAAAAGAGAATATTGTTCCCGTAACAAAGGTGGATATTGTGAACCCAAGCGGATGATGATGAACACTGGCAACAGACTTCCTGTATCAGCGAGCGGGAAGGCTAAATTATACCAGGGAAAAATTAGGATTAAAATAACTATATGATTAATTTCCTATTTTACCTGGAATAAATAAACCTTTACCTCTGTAACTATTATAATAGCTGGGCTGGTATGCTGGTATCTGCTAAAGAGCTAAGATATTTAGTTTTATTGTTTTGTCAAAATATCAAGAATATCAATATATCTCCATAATTCAGTGTTATACAAAGAAGCATTTTTGTGCCATATATAGCAAAGATTGTATTATACTTTTGAGATCATAGGTAATGATGACAAAGTGATCTGTGTTCAATTTCAGCATTAATGTCTGGTTTGAACAAAGCCTGAAATATGGTCTGGGAGCTAAGAGGCTTTAATATTAAGATCTTTAACTGTAATTTATGTGACAGAAGATAGGGTTTAGCATAATAAAATGTAATGGGCTCCTAGAATGAAGAGGACTAAGAGACAATTGAAAACAAGGTAAAAATGGTAAATTATAAATAACAGTAAATTTACCTTTATGTTGTTACTTCATTTATTTTTGATTTCCTAGACAGGCTCTGTAATTTCTCATTTTGCTACATTTGGAACCAAGCATTTCTGCACCTCAGGAATAAAGGGTTGGAGGCACAACAATGCTGTTGGACCGCTCTTATGAGTGGTATTTGGGGCTGTATTAGGGCTCCAAATAGAAACCCTCTTTTTCTCCAGAGATTGTAATTTACCTGTAAAAATTCAGCCTGACTTGAATTTCAACACAAAAACACGTGGGGAGCAAATGTATTTGCTTGTTTTACCTCCAAAATCCGTGTGGCTTTTTCTGAAGTTGCTTAAATGTAAAAAATGAAGAAGATCTGTAACATTTTCCAATATTTGTTGGAAAATAATGTGTTGAAAGGCAAATAACTTTAATAATGAGCTGGACTTTTTGCAATATATATTTCAGAAGGTATTTGTAGAAGGTGACAACTGACCAAAGCCTCTCCCCATTACAACCGAGATTCTGCAGAGGTACCACTACACACCAAAGTGAAGTGGACCACCAGGATTTAGCTGAAAGTTCATTAAAATGGAAGGAAACCTCTTTACTTCTTTAAAAGTCTATGGACCGAGTCTTGTGAGACTTGCAATAGCATGTCTGGAAGGAATCAAGAAAATAATCTGATCTATTTTGCTTCTTTTGTGATTTTCCAGCTCTGGGTCTTCTACTAGCTCAGCATCCTTCATCTTTTTTTTTTTTTTTTGGGGGGGGGTGGAGCTGAAAGGGCAGCCGGTTCTTGCAGTCTGCTTTGCATATGACCACCTTCAGCCTCTGTGTGTCTCTTTTTTTACCATAACTCATTAATGGTTTGGTTTTTTGCAGGTTCTGGAAATTCTAATAATTTTTCCCCTCCGGAATTCTAATCCTTACCCTTCCTGAGGTTCATCTCCTGTGTTAGGTCCACAGGTTTTGGGGTTACTCTCCCAAAGAGAAATGTGCATAGGCTTGCTGCATCCCTTTGCAAGGTCTCTCATTTCTTTTTTCTTTTTTTTTTTTTATTTCCCCAATATGAATTTAGTTAGTTTTATATCACTACTCACACATCTTATGGTCAAAGATGAAGGCTCATTTTAGTGACAAAGAACTGGGGGATTTTACTTTTTTTGTCATTTCTTAGAATTTTGCCTCATTTAGTCCTGGTCTGGTCCAAAATTGGTGATTGAGAGGAATGAGACTGCATGTGTGCAATACTTGCAAAGGAACATAGTGTTTATAAAGGTAGGTGATTTTTTTCAATAGTTATGTTCCATAAAAACTCCCAAGGAAAGAATACAAATCTCACAGAGAACACAGTTTGCTTTCTTTGTAACAGCAGAACTTTGCAGCAGAAGAACCAGCAGAATAACGTGACATAAAGTAGGAAGATGAAGTAGATCCTCATGTTAAGGAATTAAGAAAGGCAATGTCACTAACACAGTCACAGTCCTCCAGGTCTTGGACAAGAACAGAAGGGACGTGATGGTTCCTACACCACATCCCTCTCCAGGGACTGGCTTTGGTCTTTCTCATCTACATTAAGAGGGTAAAGCTCAGTGATTCTTGAGGGTAGTTCCACCCCTGCCTTCCATGTTACAAATTATTATATATATGCCTGGTATAAGCCAAAACCATAATAATATCCTTTTAGGTATAACTGGCATAATCTATTGACCACTGAAATAATTAAAAAGCGCTATTGTCTTCCATAGAAACTGGACGACTGGAGCCTCACAGGAGCAGAAATCAGAACTGAGATTAAAAAATACCAAAAAGAAAGTCTCCAGCATTTCAAAGGAGTAACCCTGATGAAATATAAATTTAAATAAATACAAGGTTTTAATAGTAATTAATAAAACATGCTGTGAATACCTTATAAATGACTGATACATAACAAATGAATCATACAAATGTATTCATTAGCTAAAATTACCATACATAATAATTACATTGTCTGAAAAATTTATGAGGGGAAATTCCTGTCCTCAGATACATTTGTGCAGCTTTCACTGACTTCAGTGCAAACCCACGTGTGTACTCACGACTAGAATGTGGCCCTGGGTGCGTGTGTATTAATAATGCTGGGAAGGGAGTCCCATGCTCTAAGAAGTATATAAATTCATCCTGCTGTATTTCTTATTTAAAAAACCATGCTGTGTGTTAAATGAAATTCTGTAGCCCAAGGAATCTTTGCTGCAACCCTGCATTCTGCATAAGTGAAAGCTGTTACTATAGGAAATGTGATTTATGATAAAAAGTTTTCTTTGTTTTGGTTGTTTTCTTTGACTTCAGCTGTCCACTTATATGTAGGCATCTAGCATCTGTGATCAAGCAAGTCTTGTATTAAATTTGCTTCTGAAATGAGTTCTTTGTTTAAAAATGCAGTGACTGGTGTCTGGTGCCCAGGGGGTGCCCCATGGGGATGGTCAGCTCTTTGGTGTCTTGGTCTGGCCACGACTTCCAGGTGGCTCAGAGGGGCAATGAATAGCAAAAGACCTGGTTTGGTATTTTATCACATAGCAGGTTCCCTCTGTGTCTAGCGTATTGTTTAAAATCAAGGTCTTGGCCAGGGAAGTTGTGCACAGGTGGTGCTTCCACTAGAAAGAACATCTGCCCAAGTGTTGTGGTCTTACCAGCACAAGCCACAAAGGATCCAAGTCCATCTATACTCCCGCTGAAGAAGAAAATTGGTTCTGTTTTACTTCAAACCAGGGCACCAAGTTGACTTTCAGGTCAAATTAAAGAAATCTATAGACAGAACTAAATTGTCAAATGCTTAGACCCAGCAACTGCCATTGTGGCTGTCTCCCCTAGAGTGCTACAGTGTCAGTGTCTGTGCGATCAAGGTGCCTGGCTTGAATTTTCCCCAGCTCCTTTTGAAAGATTATTCTCCTAGGCATGTCTACAAAAAAAGATGCGTTCTCTCCCTGGAAGAACCTGCAATATCAGATAGGTGTGTACCATTCAAAAGTTAAGCAGAAATAAGCAGAGCCAGAGAGGAGATCAAAGGTTATCAACAGCAGTGAGCTTTAATGAAGATTGTAGAGGAGAAAAGTAAAGGCTGATTTCAGGACCTGGGCATTGTATTCAGTTCCAGTCACAAAACAGTGGAATTTGAGGATCAGATATGCAAGTCCAGGTGGTGGAGGACTTTATCAACAAAGTCAAAGAGTTTGAAAGAAAGCCAACCTTTTTTTTTAAAAAAAAAAATAAATCCAAATGCTTATAATTTATTCACCTGGGAAATTATATTCCTTTCCTGCCTTATCAGCTGATCATGTTTCTGTTCCTGTGAAATCCAACCCCTGGGTAGAATACAAGATAACATGGACAGAAGAATTTTGCTTTGCCTACCTAAAACGAGATGATCTCAGAGGTCCCTTCCAACCACGGAGATTCTGTGTTTCTGTGCATTCCCTGTGCTATCGCTAAATTGTCCCCCAGGCCTAGGACCAGGGAGCCTGAGTGACATGAGAAAAGATCCACAAACCATTTCTCTGCGAGACATGTAAAGCTCATGCTACATATTTCTTTGGATTTTCAGTGTAGTGCCTAGACAACGACTGCTTCAGATTAATAAGTATGTTTTAAACGCAGTAACATGTGTCTTTAAAATAAACATGCTTTCTTTATTAATTGCAGGAATTTGCCATGACACATAGCTAAGTGGTTCTGGCGTAACAGGTTTTAGGATTTGATTACAGCACCATCTACTGGGTATTGAACTTCTTATTTCCCCAAACCCTTCCCAGTATCTCTATTGTAGTAAAAGTAGAGGGTCACTTGCAGAAGATGATTCCAGGAAAAAAAAAATTCTATTTCATTAGGGCCTGAACACAAAGGCTTTTGAAATCAATGCAAAGATTAATTAATTTCAGGGGGATTTGGATTGGGATCTTTCCAGTGATGCTCAGTTTGAGACTCATATTTAAATTACCAGCTTGGACTCAGTGACGACAAACAGATCTAAAGAGTGAGGCAGCACATTTACTGCAATACATTTCATATAATTATAACAAGGGATCATCCATTTAACTAATAAGGGCATTATAGCACTGATGGGTGTGCCTAGACAGGTAGGAGTAAGCAAACAAATGTGATATCCTCAGGCAAAGCAACTGAATGGCAGCAGAAAGCATTGAATTAATTTAAAGAAAGAAATTTTACTTAAGGGATTAATCAGTTAGACTTAACTCATACGATGTAATAGGAATCCCTTGTATTACTTGCAAAAAATTGATTTCCTCCTGGAGAGGGAATATGTTTAAAAGCTGATTAGTGGAAGCAATGTTTAGAATATTTTCATTCCCTAATGATTGTTCATTTTGTACATAATCCAGGCTCCCACTGACTCTTACACAGCTGTAAGTGTAAATGTAGTGGACATAACCCTGCTGACGTCTGAGTAGTGCTCCATGCCATCCGTTAGTACCATGATCCTTGAGCCACTAGCTGCTCAATCCTCTAATGCAAAATCTTTTGTAGTAGTTAGTGTTCTTATTATTGCCCATAAATATGTGCCCATAAGTAGATTTCTTATACTCTTTATCCGAGAAATTTTGGGGAAAGACTGGCATATGGCTCTTACTAACAGAGCTGGCAAAAGTAGGAGCTGACTCACGAAGTTCCCTCCTGCTGGAGCCCTTGTCCTTAGGGCAAAATTTGTATTTTGGACCACCTGGATGGCAGGTCTGACAGTCCCAGCCCTGTGGTACTCCCCAAAAAACACCTCACAGCCCTTCTCTTCTCCATACCTATTTGTTATTACATAGAGAGACTGGCCATGGCATTGTGCTATGCTGTGATGGATGAACGAGTACAAAAATGTCCCCTCCTGATCGACCTTGTTCTCCATCACTTCTAGTCATGTACCAGCTCTAAACTGGAACTGTATGAACAAACCCCAGAAGGTGGTTGGAACTCAAAAGGGCAGTCTCACTTGCCCTTTTCACATACTAACTCTTGATGAATTCTTCCTTGGGATATTCTGTGTTGTTGGAAGACAAATTCACACTTTCCAATAGAAAAGAAAAAAAAAAGACAAAACAGAAATCTACTAAGACTTTACAATCGTGCTGATGTAGGGATGTGAGGTGGTAGAAAGTACCATCCAGGTGAGAAAATGAAACCCTACGAACAATGAAGTAGATGTCAAAACCTTATATGTGGTTATTAGGGATGAGCTATCACTGCTGTGTCTTCATGTGTGTCACTGGTTTTCCTCATTTCAGAACAGCCAAGAAGAGCTTTTCCAGTTGTGTGAGCTGAAGGACAACTGGTAATGGTGGCCTAAGCAGCCATTGTCACTTTTTTCCTCAGCCTTCTCAGGATTGGTACTGGGTGAAAACTAGAAGTGCTGCAAGGTATCCTTATCTCCCACTGAATCCAGCCATACAGGCCTTGCGATAGGATTATGATGTGCCTTTGTCATTGTTACTGACAGACCTGGCTGTGTGCATCCATGGCAAATCATCAAAGAGACCTCCCTTGACTGATTGTGACTCTGGATTTTCCTCAGTTTCCACCAGAACATTCCTCCTGATGTCTAAACCTTCAATTTCTGTAATTAAGCTTCTTTACTATTTCACTAAATCCATCAAGTTTCTCATCTTCCTTTTCTTTGTTGAAAGGCTTGAACACATTTGATGGCTGTTATATGCCTCTGCTTGGAATCCTGTGTTTTCACTGATGGTGAAGACCCTACATGAAAGGTTATGTTCTTTGCATAAGATAACCCAATAATTCATGCAGGCTGGTTTTAGAGTGAATGAAGGATGAACCCAGCCTCAAACCAAGTTTTCTGTGGTTGTGCTCATGAAAGAGAAGCTGCAAGGTCAACCCTCAAGTTTGCTTGCATGCAAATCTTTGATATATTCCAGTGAGAAACATCTTATATTTGTACAAGTATAAATATAGCAATTGGACCAAGTTATTTCTTGTTGAGGCTTTATTGTCTGGATAACACAAACTTCCTCTTTGTTTTATTAGAAAGGGTTTTTTTCCCCCCAGTGCATGGTTATTGGATGGATGGGGTTATGAACTGGATGGGGCAGACCATTAGTCAAAGTAGATCTTCGATTTGAGGTCCGAAATTGTGGAAATTTGTTTCTTATAGTTAATATCAGCATATTTTGTTACTATATGCCTGGTGTCAGCTAAAGACTGGACACTGTTGCAGGATCCTTTTGAAATTGATCCATTCCAAAAGGCTTATGAACCATCTTGAAAGCATATTGTTAATTCACTTTTGATCATAGTAAAGCAGAGCTTTTGCTGGCCCAAAAAGTATGTTTAGATGTTCCTTGCTTCTTGGTAGTCTGCTGTGACAGACTTCTAGGTATTCCTGTCACTCTGCCCATGAGTACAAGGACAACCATGTGAGTGAAGTGGGTTGATCTCCACTGCTGTGGCACGGAGGGGACATATGAGAGGTGGTGGGGATGTTTGTGTTGGACTTTCCCTGGGTGAAGGAAAAGGTTGTAAGGACAAAGGCAGGATACATGTGGCTAATGGCAAAAGGAGAGAGAAACCACAAGAGGAGCTCAAATGGGAATACTAAGGAAGATCACAGCAACCAGGCCTTGTGATGACAACAGGATGGTTTTTCTGTCTGTCGGCCTATCGATCTATCTACCTACCTATAAACACTGTGCCTAAATGTAATGCATTTCCTACCATTTCTTTTGCCATTTTTAAAAGCATACAGTATTTACATCTAGTTTTATAATTCTTCTTGTTTTATAATGCTTCTAATTTTATAATTTTTACTGCCCTCTGAGGCACACAGGGAGCTGAAGGAAAATCTAGGAAAGCTGAAGCCTTCCTGAAAGGCTTTCTAGCTTGATGGAGACCAAAGACATGATGGTGATTGTGTTGAGGAGGATGGTGTCTGTGGTGACAAATGGCAATTCACCAACGTTCGGTAGCCCTTGCTAGACAAGAACTTCACACTTGTTATTTTCAGGATTATTTTGTCCTGCATTCCACCTTGCAATAGATCCTTTCAGAGAGGTATTATAACACATTTTTCTTAGCTGCAGATTGAAACCAGTGGAGAAAATGGGGCTACCTGATGAAATATCCTGTTTAGCTCACTGGTGGTAGAACATTTAAACCCTGCACCTCCAAAACAGAATGTCAAAACTTGCTAGAAGCACAGTGGCCTTGCCTGTGCCTTCAGAGGTATGTAACGAAGTGATGTTTGATCCAAGGCAATCCGATGAAAAATATTCAAGACCGTAGGAAGATGAAATGCCTCCTTCCATATGTATGAGTTTTACTAAGCTAGTAATCCACAGTTTAAAGAACTTTTTTAAATTTAATAAAGAGGTTATTTTAAACTTAGATCTGCAAAACACTCATACCTCCAGCACATTGCCTCAGTGAAATATCCCTCTACATGAAAATATAGACAGTTAGTTTTTTCTTCCAAAGTGAAACACTGCAAGGTCTTTCATTACTGGTTTATTATGCTTTCTGTATCTTTGCTCATTTTTCACCAGTATTGCATTAAGTATTGATATTGATTTCTTGTAAATGGTACTGAAATGGATGGCTCACAGTTTTTGTTATTGTTCTGTAGCACTTGTATGTAATTTATTATAGCTGCAATGGAACCTGCCCCTTGCTGCCAGGGTTTAAATTAAATGTGCCATGTTTTGGCCCCTGGTAGTCACATACATTTCTCATTCTAGATCTAAAAGCGTTATGTATAAAGTTACTTTTATAATTACTTCCTTGATATTATTTAAAAAGTTTATTTCAATAATTTGGGTAATTAATACATAATATATTGGCTGAATTAATAGCATTTTTCTTTTCCATTACAGAGACAAATTGCTGTCCTGTGAAAGTAACATGGAATAGCTGGAAGTCGTGACTGGCTTCTCTCCTTCTCTGAGAAAAAGGGCAAATGAGCTCCCAACATTTGCACTGTGTGCTGGGTCTAAGGCTTTAGTCATGGATGGACTCCCAAAAAAGGTCATAATGGAAGAAAAATATTTGGTTTTGACACTGAGGAGGGGCAGTCCTACTGGAAGGGCATTTCTCTGGACCATGCTTTAACGCAGTGGACTTACCTTTGGCACAAAACCTGACTCAGAATCATCAATTAACTTGACTTTCTGAGAATAGAGCTATAGGAATGACAAAAATGAGATAAAACAAAGAAACTCCTCACACCAAATATCTCTGTACACATAGTTCCTTCATGGGGGGTTCGTAGAGAAGAAAATACTGATTGAGAGAACACTAGTGGTTTTAAAGGAAAAAAAAACCTGGTCGACAGGACAGTATTGATGGTATTGGTATTGAAAAAGACTTATCACATATTTCCCTATTTTGGCTGCCCTTTTTAAACTTTGCTACTCTGGTAGGGAGTTATAGTTTTTTCACTCTGTCTGTGAGAAGTTTTATGCTCCAGGATTTTGAAAGGATTGGGATGAAGGAAGGATTTTAGTGTGCTTCATTCAGTGGAACTGAAGGGTCTCTATGGTTCCCCTTGCTTTGGGTGCATCTCCAGCTCTGGGCTGGTGGATGTTACTAAACCATTAGTGTTGCACTCATGAAACTGTATTGGTGTAAAGCACATTACTTCTAAATTGTTTTAAAAGTAATTTATAATGAAACTGGGAGCTTTTCACACAAGATTAACTGAAACCCTTTACAAAAAGTCTTGGTTCCAGTTCACTGAATAAATCCAATTGCCATTTCAAAAGGTCTTCTTGGGCTTTTTCTCCCCTTGATTTTGGGTAATGCCCCTTATTCTTTCCCTGACAGCTTTAAATAAGTCTGTCCCAGTCAATTCCTTCTGCTCATCCAGCAGGGTGGCTGGACTCGTCCCCCAGCCTTTGTAAATGAGGCCTTTGAAGCAAGTCAGGAATATTTTCACAACAAGCGAGCTCACAGCCACATTTCCAAAATTCAACGTTTATGCAACAAAGTGGCTGAAGTCACTGTTTTTAACGCTAGTGTGAACAGAAAGCCCGTCCCAGCCATAATTCTCAGGCAACACAAGGTTCAGCAAGGCAGGGACTTGCTGCTTGATCACTGTATGTGTGTTAGGAAGGGTGCTCTACTTCTGAAATGGTGTTGCATTAACCAGAAAGCATCTTTAAGTCATATTAAGTAGCTCTGTAGTTTACTGACTTGGCCAGATTATGGCCAGGTCCTCCACTCTTACACTGGTAAATCTTTCGACAAGATCTATAGCACAAGTTCTCAGCTGCAAGCATGGGGATTATTTTGGTGTCTTTGGTCTAAGACTTGACCAAACGGGAATCAAGGGGCAATCGTAGTTTGGGAGCCTGGTTGAGTAAAGCAGCCTCCTACTGCTGGGGAAGTTGGTGAAAGGGAGCAGGAAATAGGGGTAGAGAAAGCAGCAACCTTCCCGGACACCTGGGAGATGCTGGGGTGTCACCTTATCACTGGAAACTTGCTGTGAAGTGGTAAAGCCTGGCAGGGTTTGAGTTTTCTGTCTCAAAAAGAGACAAGCAGGAGGGAATGGGTGAGAATATTGCTGCAGAACCAGACTGAGCTCCAGTGGAGAGGGAGAGCAGCTCTGCTTGCTGTCAAGGGTAGGTGCATCACTGCTATGAGCATGCCTGGACCTTGAGCATTTTCCTAGAGCTATTCATGACCTTAAAATGACTTTAAAACCATCCTCAGGATTAGTCAAGCAGAGCAGCTCCTTGGATTTGATCCATAAGCCTGCCCTGATGCAGGGCTGAGCTCCTAGGCTGGGAAAGGAGAATAAGAAAGACATTTAACTTCCACAAGGCATTAGCACACACTAGAACCTTACAACAGAGGGAGGATGGCAAGGTGGATGTTGATAGTTAAAAATAGAACATAGAATTTTATGTAGTTGTGAAATCCCTCACTGGTGCACAGCTGAAGTGACTTGATTTCATCCAGGAAATCCTTGCCTATACACATAACATAATATATATATATAAACATAATATTGCATTTCTGTCACCTGTAACAGCACGTACTGTGCTTTTTGCCACTGCTGTCCTCTTGTGGAACCACCAAAAAAACAAACCCCAAGTTATACAAGTCTGACTTATGCTTTAATTTAAGCTTCCCAGATTTAAACTCTATATTTATCTTTTTTGCATATACTTATTTCTTTAAGTGAAAATCTGAGGATGGGACTGTTCTGGCGATCCCCTCACAGGCTCCTGGGCTCTTTGCCTGGCTCCTCACAAGTTTACAATTAAACTGATAAAAAGTACCACGTAGCTGGGACTTCACCCACCACTGACCTGTCACTGAAAGGGTTGAAAGATAAAGGATTCCCAATGCTCCAATGAGCTATAGGTAAGGAACAAGTCACCCAAACATCATTTCAATTAAAAAAACCCTCTTTGGGTTTAGAGCATTGCTTCATTGTTTGCCCACTGTTGCAATATACAATATAAATGGAGCAAAGTTGCATTCTTTTGTATTTTTGTTATTGAAACTGCTGTGGACAGAGAATGAGCAAAGACGAAGGATGAAATATTTTGCTTCTGACCTGATGTTTTCAGCAGAGGAAGACTGGAAGGAGGAAGCAGTGGTGGTGCAGGGGAGGCATCTGAGCTCCTAAGAGCGCTGTTGAGGAGACAACATGGGGAAGGGGTAACATGGAGCAATGGAGTAAAACTGGGCAAGGCAAACTCTGGATCAAATACCAGGAAAAATCTCCTCTTGGTTCTCCCAATGACCCATGGAACCCTACCAATGTATGATTGCATTGTTTTGTACAGATATACTCTAAGACACAATATTTTCAAATCTTACACATTTTTCCCATCTCACTATAGGATGGTGTGCAATTTTAGCTGCAGAATCATTCCCTGAAAAATGCTGTTGTCACTCTCCACACCATAACACTGAGTTTTCTTCCTGCATTGTGACCTCCGTGCCATTTGTGGAACTAATCACATCTCTCAAGATTTGCTCTCCAGAGCACCAGAAGAGCACAGTGAGTTTTCTGCATGTTTTCTTAGTTGGTGTTACACTGGGACGTGTATTAAAAATGTTAGAGACATTCAGAAAAATCATCTTGTTGGTGAAACAGGGTGAATCTCAGAAATATACACTTTTAGATAGCTATTTCACGTCAATGAAACTGTGGTCCCCAGGTCTGAGAGCTGGAAAGTATTGCTGTGATATGGATAATATCTGACTTCCTGATCTCCCCCCCCCCCCCCCATGTCTGTTTCTTGTTTTACCCTAAATAAAAGTTTGTTTTAAATAGCACTGTTCTATGTGTAACATATCAAATAATGTGCCAAAAGTTCTTCGCTTGGTAATCACAGAGATTGTTTTTGCTAGACCTTAGACCGTGGCTGTCAACTACAAACCCCTTTAGTCTCCAGTCAGTGATTAATTTCAGCCACTATATTCAGACTGAGCTTTTTCCTGCAGTTCCTGGATTTGTCTGCAGCCTTGCATTGTGGTGAGAAAGTGGACTTATTGAGAAGATAAGGAAGAAAAAGTCATCTCCTTGATTTTTTTCTCCCCCAAAGGTAAATTAGCAACCCAGATGGCTTAGTTTCCCCATTGGAAGGAATCACTTATGTTATTTTTTATTTTTACTTTGTGTTAGTTTATTTGAGCCCCCCGAGAGCAACAGCTCCAGAATCCAGAGCTCATGTTGCAACAGTGATGATGTGTTTTGCAGTAGCACGGTGGAAAAATCCAAGCATCAGAGCTGCTAATCTGATCTATCAGTATTGGTGTCCCACACTTCAGCCCCAGTGCAGGAAATTAAAGAATGAGATCTGCAAGGGAACTATTTCATAATGCTTTAAACAAATGAACTTCTTAACATTTTATGATCTCTGGAAGATTGTTTTGTTGGTGGCAATACTGCCTGCAGTGCAAAGCATTTGGTGGAAAAAAAAATCAGTGTCGTGGCAGCCATGTCATGTCAGCTCCAGCCCAGAAAAGCTCCACTGAGGCCACTTACTTGAGCTTTATCATTACTGGGTAAATTACTCAATCATCGTCAATTTTCATTTGGGTTGACTTTTACGGGAAGAACTGGCCCAAACCTAGGACTGCAGCCCATTTTATATGGAAAACCCACCCACTTCACCCAGTCTCTCTCCCAGATGCCACCAGAAGAATTTCACTGATATGGGCAGTTCACAAACCAAGTAACCTCCCAATTTTTCCTCCTGCTTGGTTCGGAGGGGTTTGCAATGATACGTGACCATTAAAGCTTTTTGCTGGTTTATGCTATTTAGAATCTCTTGTCCCCTCCTTTTATACCATTTTCAGGAAATTTCAATTCACTTTACTGCCCCTTTGCCGTCCTCTGAACCTCAGAGGGGTAGAGGGAGACATCCAGCCCTGAATCAGCAGGCTGCAGCTCTCTTCAGGAGCACCAGATCATGTCTGAAGAGAAATAAATGCAGTCTGTGCTCAGCGAGAGGCTCTGGCAAAGCTTCAGACTAACGTCTCCTGTTAATTTCAGAGTCCCCTCAAGAGAAAAAAGGCATATAAAAAGGAAGCAGAAATTCCTCAAGGATAACGGTAATGTACCCTATCCACAAATTACCAGCAGACCTTTACAGTAGCTTATCGCCTATAAAAAGCTTCAGAGTAGTCATTACAGTCATTGAGCTGATGGTAGTTTTATGACTTTTACTCACCATAAGGCAAGGCAGAGGTAGCCTGATGCAAAACTGCTTTGGAGGGGTCGGCAGGTAGCTCAGCCCCAGCGAGCATCCCTGGGGCCTCCTGGGCCGGCGGTGTCACCCACCGGCTGCCAAGCTTGGGAAGGATGAGGAGATGGAGCTTTGTTCTGTAATGATCCACATAAAGAATATTAAAATTGGAATGTATTCTTATAATTTGCTATGGAACACTTACCTTTCATTTTTAAAACCAGGTTATTACAGAGGTGTCCATGTAGCTTCACTTCACTCCTTGTGTTCCTTTTTGGCTTCATTTGCTTGCAGGGTATTTATCTGCTTATTATCTAGTTATTATCTAGTGCTTGCACTAGATATCACTAGTGTGAGAATATTACAAAAACTAATCATATACAAAAATATAGCTCTACCACCACAACAAACAGCTCATGACCCTATATAGATTTACCAGAGTTAATTTTTCTTCCAGAGCAACAGAAGCTTTTACACAGAAGGAAAACCAAGTATTTTAACTAGAAAACAAATCTTCAAAGAATGGTACACACATAAAATCCTGAGCAAATGTTTACTGACTACAACACCTGGAACAATTAAGATACTGCAGTGGAGCAGTGTTTGATTTAGGAGGATGAGCCTTGCAGATGTGTGCTAAGCACAATACCTGTGTCCTCTAAAGCACAGAATTGCTCCAGCCTCTATCCCTCGGTTGCTCTTTTTGAAATAATCTTGTAGTTAGAAATAATTGATGCTCTCCACTGATGGGAATGGGATGGGAAAAGATGGAGATTTAGCAGCTGTGTTTGCTACACTTATTTTTATTTACTTTTACTCCAGCATGTATCGAATATGGGTCAGACCTTTCACTGCTCAGCAGCCGAAAGAATTGTGCATTTCATTAAAGAGAGCCATGCAAGTGATAGTGTTTCATCCATTTCCTGTCCAGATGCATTAGATGATTATTTATAAAACTGTTAATCCAATAAATGGCTATTAAAGAAGAAGTCATTGTTCAAAGTCATTTTTAGGTTCATGAGTCAAAAGGAAGAAAAATTACTTTTCCCTGAACTCACTTCACATTTTCCTTCTTTTTCTTGATACCACCTTATGCAACATGGAGGTGCCATGTGAAGGTTCGTGAGGGGAGTGGAGGAGAGGACTGGGAGATGCCTCCTTTGAGTATTTGCTCTAGGGGTGACGCAGCACACACTGCTCTGCAGGAACAGCTCCTTGAAGTCCTTGCCACGTGTCAGAAGGCAGCTGACTATAAAAATAAACCCTACCCATCAACGAGCCATAAAAGAGAGGAAATGAAAGCATTGTGTTTCTCCTGCAAACTTGAGCTAAGCAATGCAAGGAGAGCAGAAGGAGCCATTCTCAAGATATGCTGTTCATAATTTTATGTGTAGCTCTTGAAAACCACTCCATGGCTCAGCCTCCTTCCCCTTCCCCGAGGCAGCCTTGAGCAACTGGGGTGCTACAGGTGTTGTCAGTCCAGGCTGTGGCAGAACATCACATAACAAAAGCCAGTTTCACACCTCAAGAGCTTCTTTTGAAGATTCCTTGCCTATGGTAAGGTTCTGCTCTGTTTGGAATGGGCAGGTAATGTTAGCCTGCCTGTCTAAGGCTTGCTTGGTGCCCTTGTCATTAAATCCCATGTGTCCCAGGGCCAAGCCCCAGATGTATCAGAGATCTACAGATCAAAAAAAAGAAATCTTGCAACCGGATTTAGTGTTATAGTGAAGGGCAAGGATAGGAAAAAGACTACATCTGATAAAATTATTCTGATTTTATAAATGGCTTTCAAACTTCTGAATAGCTCCTCAAAGATTGATTTTACTGTCAAGACACTGGACAGGATTTAATAAATCTATCATTATATTAATGGAAATTCTGCAGTCAAATGAACCATAATAGATACATATATATATATACATATGGAATAGAAAGTAATTCTTTTTGTATTTTAGCTTACTTGATCCCATCGGTTGAAATCAGTCTTGTTGAAGAAATCACTTAGGACTGGTTTTGTCCATATGAGTTCCATCACTTCTCTGTGTTTGCATAACAGGTACTTTGCAGACATAACTTTGTATGTCATGCATAATAATCTGCAAAAAATTCACACAAGATTAAGTTAGACTGAAGCCCTTTGGAAATTAAGTCTTCCATCAGTCTATCACGTGCTTGACATAATCAACTCAAACTAAAATCCCCAAGCTATTGGGAAGATTAGTTAAATAAAACTCAGCAAAACATCATATATTTTAGCAATATACTTTATTTTCTTATATAGATATAACTGATATATATACAAGGAAAAAAGGCAAGGAAAAAAGGTTTCATAATGATGAAAACACCATCCCAATCAAATACTAGGTACTATTTGATTACATTTATGTTACGTTGCCAGTGAACTTGTTATTGGATAAAAAATTTAAAGCATTTGTGAATCTGTTATTTTTCACTCAGAGAATTCCCAAGAATAATTCTTGGCCAATGAAATGTTTGCATGTACTATGTACCGGGGAACTTGAAATTTAGGATGAACCGGTCAGTCCTGATTGGACATACCAGTTATATCATATTGCTGAATTGTTGTCCTCTAATCAGGTTTTCAAAGTAAACTCTCTTTACGCAGGAACTAACTACGTTCTCCGTGGAAAGGAAGTAGAAGTAGAAAATCATGAAGCCAGAAGAGTGAAACCAGAGCTGAAGTAAACCCTGGTTTTATTCAGGTGAACATTAATGTATTTTTAGGTCGTTGCTCAATTCTCTTCCATCATATTCCTCACAGTGGATTAGATTTTCTAGCTGATGACAGTGTTTTTTTTAGAAAACTAATGTGTTGAATGCATCCTCTCTAGAAGGCTTGCTTGGTCTAAATATCGATCGGATTTTACTACCAGCCAAGGTCAGAAACTGAAGAGGTTCTTGCTGCAGCAAGCTGTATATTAATCTCAATAGCAACTAAAGTACCTAAACTGTTATTGGAATTTGATGATCAATTACATCTTTGAAAAGTACTTAGTATGACATTTGTTGGGCTTCCATATTTCGTGTTATACAGTCACACCTGATAGTTCAGTAACTGGAAAAATACCAGCAAAGGATCTCCTCAGTTCTTTGTGCAGACAATATATGCCTTATGAATCCTATTTCTTGCTTTTATTCACATTAATAGGCATTAACCACCCTTAAAAGGTTTTCTTGCTGACTCCTTTACATTACATCATTAGGGAATATACTGCCATTACACTTATTTAGGCAGACAAACACACAAACCCTTCTTCCAGAAGAATATTTAATTCCTCTTCCCGCAACCTTTACATTTGGAAATACCACCATTAAATTCAGCTGTACTGACTTAGTCTGTTCCCCTGCCATTAAATGCTCTGCTATATTCTCTTGGAATGCGGAGCCACACAGCATCACTCAGAGGAATATTTGCACAACCTGGATGCAGCAGGGAAGGGTCATTCTATCTAGTCACAAATTTTTTTCCTGTTTTAGATGAAATCAGTGCTGTAGAATTAAAATCACCAAAGACTATATTTATGACACCATTCTCTGAAAACTTTTAAGTATTTACCAGTCTATTTTCTCCCTCATTTGCTTCCCAAGATAGATTTTAATTGAATTAAAACAACTTGCAGAAAGGCTTTCCAATAATCAAATCAACATATGATACTTAAAAGTTACCATAGTACAAGACCAAGACCATCACAAGGATTCATACACATTTAGGGCAACAGTTCATGTCAGACCTAAAAACTACATTGAAATGAAAGAACAACTGTCATCAGGCTCTTAACTCTTCCTTTTTCTCTGCCTATTAGAAACTGAGGCAGAGTAGAAGACTTACAGAAGCCAGTGGATCCTAGATATATTTAAATTTCTTGGCTCTACTTAGCATTCTCAGCCACAAATCTTTTCCTCATTCTCTGTAGGTTTAGTTTTTTTTTTTCTCTTTATTTACAAAAAAAATTGACTTCGTTTACTTGCAGTAGTCTGGTATTTCTTTGTTTTACTTCCTAAGAAAGTGGGAGTAATGCAGAAGCTTTGCTTATCTTAAGCATCATCTGCGATGACATCATTAAAAAAAGCC
The DNA here is from genome assembly GCA_004320125.1 of Scolopax mira. Taxonomy (NCBI): domain Eukaryota; kingdom Metazoa; phylum Chordata; class Aves; order Charadriiformes; family Scolopacidae; genus Scolopax; species Scolopax mira. The sequence continues at coordinate 245,145 of BJBW01001252.1, read as the reverse complement.
TCATTACAACTACAAGGACCTTTCAATTTTAAAGTACATAGTACTTTATAAAGTATATAAAGTACAAAGAAGTGAACTTCTGTCTTCTAACGTATGTGTTGCATCCTCTGAATGAGGTGGAAAGAAAACAGAAAAGAGAGATTTATCAGGCATCAAGTTCAACCATCCAAATATTGCAAACCTCATTTTTTTGTTGCTAGCTGCATGTAATTTTGAAATCGTTTGTAAATTTAATTGTCCATGTACTGGGTGTGCACAGGCCACGCACAATCAACAGCATTGCCAAGATTAGCAGCTCTATTTCTTAGACAAGTAGGTCTAATGTGCTTTATTGGAAGCGAAATACACCCTGAGGCATTTTAAACACAGTAGCAGTCAGGCAGGGTGAAAATCACTGCAGTGAACACGTTTTAGTAGGTCAAAAATGAAAGTGCTTTTGGGATGTCAGTCACACCAGTTAAACTTTGGAGAAAAGTTATCTGGCTGAGTTACTCCTTGTTTACTACTTCTGAGCCTCAGGAGAAGAAAACGAAGAATCCCTTCCCTCTCCTGCTCCTCACTCCCCTTGTGTTATGTAAAAATGATAATTAATGGTGCTGCTTTGTTTTTTGGGCTGATGAGAATCAGCAGTCTTTAGGGGATCTTTGCTGTTGATGGGCAGGTACTTATGACGTGTCATTATAAATCAAGGTCTAGAAGATGTCTCCTGACAGTGTCCTCTTCTATACTTTCTGGGTACTGTAATTTATCTGACTGTGAGTGGGCGTCACATTAAACTCTATTATATAGCACTCTCTTCTACTTCTGACATTTAGAGGATCTTGAGCCTTATAATTAGATCACTTTAATTCACAGATATTTATGTAGGCTTCCTTGAATATGGACAACAGTTTCAAGTGGAAGAGATAAGACTCTGGGACTTTCAGACTTTTCTAATTCATTTTTAGCTCTATTCACAGTATCAAGAGGTGCCAACATGGGGTCCTTTTGCTGGCAAAAAACTTGGGGGTTATAAATTGCAAAGTTCAGTTAAAAACTAAAATGGTAGTCAAGAAAATATGCAATCTTCATGGTTTTTGCAATGCTAAACTTTGCCCATCTTCTTTTATGCTCCATTTAGAGCTCATTATTGCTACCATCAACACAGAAAGCAGTAAGGCCACAGTCTCAGCAGAGACTGAGGGTTAAGCAACTCGTAGACAGTAGCCAGCATGACTTCTGCAGTAGTAAATCACTTTCCAACGAAAAATGAAAATATTCATTAACCAGATTTGCTGCAAGTGAGATTTTACAGTGAGAAACTATCCAAATAAATTACTAGTAACAGCAGTGATTGTACACTGATGTATAACTATTGCGTCAACGTATTATAGACCCTGTACAAAGAGAGATCAGACAGAGAACAGTGAAAGAAAAAGGAAAACAGCTTAATTATCCATATAGTGAAACTCAGCATGAGTTGAAGACATAATGCAAAATGACTGCTATAGTCAAGGGTGGGATTCAGTGGTCCAGATGGTCTCATTGGTTCCCTGACTACACTTTGTCTGTCCTTCAGGTCTCCTCTTGTCCCCACCAAGGCCCAAGCCAAAGCCTAATGCTGCTTTTCTGGGCACATTAGATGAATGCTCCACTCAGCAATCACTAAATTTAAGCAGTATGTTCATAAATTAGTGCTTGTTTAGCTTGGGATATTTGATATTTTTTTTCATATCTTCCACTTTTCTGTAAACTCTTATTCCAAAGAATTATGTCAGAGAGGCAATTTTCCTCCCAACAAGAGAGTTATCTTTTTAGTCACAAAAGCAGGTCCCCAGAATCATAGATTATTGTAGCGGCACAGAAGAATAAGTCAAGAGTTATCACCAAGTATAGCCAATTCAAAAAAAATCACTTTTTTCATTTTGAATTATTTTCCAGCTCCAAATCCAGTTTCTGAGTTATGGTTATGAGACTCTCAGCTCTAGCCTCAGTTCTAACTAAAATTTTCAAGAAATCACAGAACTATTGTGTTGAAAAGCCCTCTCAGAAATTAAAGGAAAACATACAAGTGTTGAGCTTATGCCTTGGAAATGCACCATGCAGCCCTCATAAAACCTGTCTCACATGAAATGTTAGCTCAAACTCACTCAAGTACTCAAATCACTCTTTGTTTGTTGCTGACCTGTATCTTTTAAGCTTAACCCACTCTTGCAAAAGCCCAAAGGAGTTTTATTTGGAGTCTGGATGCTCCTTTCTACCCTAACTCAACCTAAACAATTTTCAAATATGAGTAAGTACAGCTCTTTTTCAGTAAATAGAGATTATTGTGCAGTAGAAAATCATGATTTTTATTTCATGAGGTTTTGAAGATTGGTGCTTAAGCTGCCAGGTGAGTTTCTTCATCCCCCTGGCTCATGGATGTTGACTTGGCTTCTGCTTTGGCTTTGGGTGGTGCAGTGTTGGGACACAGTGAGCTAACAATTTGAGGAGCCAGGTGTGGATTTTGCTAAATGCTTTCTTAACCGGGTGAGCAGATTTTACCTAATTGCTGTAACATTTCATAGTGAATAACTAGAATAGTTGTTAGGTGATTTCAAGTCAAAATACTGAATCTGATTATCCCCAGTCCTTGATGGGAATAGAAAAGGAAACGTGAATCCATCTTTTTTCTCTGCTGGAGAGGAAAGGGTGCAGCTCCCTATTACCAGTGGCAGGCAGGGAGATCCCAAAGGGATCCTGCTGGGTGCTATGCCCCTGAGCAGAGGGGTTAGCAGGGCTGGAGGATGGCAAGCACTGCCAGGGCATTGGGGAAACAGGGGTAACTCTACCCCTGCTGTGGTGAGGTGTGTGGTAGAAAGAACAGGAGTGCCAGCTTGTACCTCTGCTGCAACGTGACAGTGCGAAGCCATGACTTTTGGAGAAGAGAAAGTATTCAAGAAGGATTTAGAATATTAACAGAAAGAGCTAATGGGCTAAAGTGCATAGGTGTGAACAAGGCACTGGAAGTATTAATAAAAGCGTCAATTAGCAAGAAGAGCCACCTGTAGAGTAAAAGATGTCATCAGACACCAAGTCAGTTAATTAAATCCAAAAATTAAACTTGGATAATTCTTCTGTGGATTGCCTATAATGCCTTGTTCATTATCTTGAGCAGATGGTGAGATCTTAATTCTGCCTTTGAAGTCTGTGGGGAAAATTCTTAGGGATTTCAACAGAAAACACCTATTCATGTGCCTAAAGCAGCACCGTGGCATCAAGGGGCATTCAAGGTGAAGTTCACTCATATCTAGAGAGTCAGGGTAAGATCTCTACACCATTTAAATCCATATGAAGCCCTGTTTTAAGTACTTTGCCATGACTGGAGTGATGAAAAGGTCTTGTCTTGGGCTTTCTGCCCAGAAGTGAATTTCACCCTTAGGGAATTTTTTAAAAAATCCCCCCCCCCCCCGCCACTTTTGACAACATAAAGCAAGCAACCCATGCAGATAATACTAAAGCAATGGGAAATGGAAAGCCCTAATAGTCTGAAGAATTATGCAGGAATTGCTATACAAACCCTCCTTCCATACTACAGAAGGATACATGGGATGACCCATGGGACCTCCCCGAACCCACCACCAACAGCTTCCTGAATGAACTCTTCTTTCCTATATCTGTGATCTATCTGGCATCAGGTATTAACCAGGCAAATGTTTATCTCTATTTTTTCTTTATCTAATACAGAATATTTATTAAATTTTCCCAGTCTCTCACAAGTACTTCCTGAGTCAGAAGCAGCAGTATTTTGCAGATGAGGAGATGGCCTTGTGGCATTTTCCACAGTTCACTCATAAAATCAACTGGGTTTTTTTCTGCTGTGATGTATAAGTGTGCATCATGAAGGACAATTTTCTTCCTCTGAATTCTCCTCCTCCTGACTCAAAAATGCTCTTTTAACTT
>BJBW01001252.1:181224-236224 GCA_004320125.1 Scolopax mira | reverse complement strand
TGGCTTCCTCAATGGGAAAAACGTTGTGTTTCAGTAGTCATTTATTAATAACACGAATTGGTAAGAAAAGAGGGAGTCAGTGAAGCCGTGGTAAGCAACATCTGCATCTGGCTAGCTAGTCTTAAACAGAAGATGGAGGTGACCGAATTAAGTGGGTTATAGTATTTTAAAGCTTTTTCCCATCTTTGATTCAGCTTTGAGACCAAATTCTTGTGAAGGGTGAGGTGGGCACCCACAAGGAGGGGTGACAGGAACGTGGAAGTTAGCTATAGGGCATGTTAAGTACTCACCATACATAGAATCATAGAATCATCTAGGTTTGAAAGGACCTTAAAGATCATCTAGTCCAACCATCAACCTTATAAATAAGAAATAAAAATCACTAAACCATATTCTTGAGGACCATGTCAACCCGTCTTTTGAACACCTCCAGGGATGGTGCCTCAACCACTTCCCTGGGCAGCCCATTCCAAGGCCTAACAACCCTTTCAGGAAAGAAATTGTTCCTAATATCTACCCTGAACCTCCCCTGGTGCAACTTGAGGCCATTGCCCCTTGTCCTGTCTCCTGTGATTTGTGAGAGAGACCGACCCCCACCACTCTACACCCCCTTTCAGGTAGTTATAGAGCATGATAAGGTCTCCCCTCAGTCTCTTCTTCCCCAGACTGAACACCCCCAGCTCCCTCAGCCTCTCCTCACCAGACTTGTGCTCCTCTCACCAGCTTTGTTGCCCTTCTCTGGACCTCCTCCAGCACCTCAGTGTCTTTTCTGTCCCACGCCGAGCTTTTGGAAGGAAATTTCCTAATAGAAAGAGGACAGAAACAGTGATTATCATCTTGAGGCTGTACATTGCAATGTATAGGGAGAGTTGTTATGACCTCTCTTAATGTCAGCAGTGGGAGAGCAACAGGAGGGTCCTGTAGCAACTGCAACTCATGTAGTAACCGTGAAACACCAGGTCAGATCTACTGTCCTGATGTACAGCTTGCTAACCTTCAGTATTGTATGCTTTTATGCAAGGCAATGACCTATGCTGATGGAGATAGTGCATCTGTGTCCTGTGAGTGGATACAGGAGTTCTGCCTCTGATGTGTCTGTAAGGTGAAAGGTAGAACCATACCTATGCCAAAATCTAAGGGATCTTTATCACACAAGCTAATCCTCATAGTGACTCCATAAGATGCTAGCGCAGGCTACGCATCTCACATTTTGAATGAGTTTGAGGTGTAATATTGTGCTTGCATGCCCACCCTGCAAATCATACAGTGAGCCTGGCACCACCAAGGTACACTTGGGAGACAACATCGACACAGGCATCTCTTGCTGGAGTTATGCTGAGAACTCACATGCTGAGAACTGGCAGTGGTACCAACTGGTGATGCCCAGTGAAGTCAAAGACACCAACGCTGACAGGCACTTGCTTGTCCTCTCACAGGTATAGACACGTTGCAGCTGCCCTAAATTGTTTCACTGGCCTCATTCTCAAATTTACACAAGTCTGTAATTTCTTCTGCTGCTCCAGCTCATGCTGACTAGTCTTTCACTGAAAATATTTTCTTAAATGACACTGAAAGGCTCCAGTGACAAATCATTGCAGTCCTATATTTCCATTTATTTTATTCCGAGATGTGGTATTGATATAAAACCATCGTGAACCTGTTAATGATATTTCATGTGCAGTAATGTCAAACTATTCAATCAGTCGCATCATTACCTTTCATATTAAGCATATTTAGTTTATTCAGTCGTAACAAAGCATTTCTAGCACTAAAGGTTTCTTTTCTCCCAAGTACTCACTCATTTCAATTTCATTTCATATCATCTCTAAAATATGTATCTTTTGTCTTGATTTTAGATGAAAGGCAAAGGAACAAAATGCTTTATTACCTAACTGAGAAAAGCTGAAGATTTGTTCCTCAAAATAGGCAACAAAATATTTGGGCCATTTCATTGCAAAGCTCACAGAAGGCTGAACTTTTCAGGTATTTTCTTTAGAAATTTTTTGAAAGCTTTGAAGGGCTGGAGACATCTATAAAATGGGTGGAAATGTCAATTAGATCTCTAGGTCACCCCACTGGCAAGGCAAAATATAGTTACAAGTTTGAAAATATCATTGCGCTTGATTTTAGCAAAGGGACTAAGAAGCATGGAAATAACTTTATATGTACATAGATGTATCAAACTACCGTGCGGAACTTACTGGATACTGTTTTGGTACAAAAAAGGAAACAAAACCACTTCTTTGACATGTAGCCTCTCGCTGCACAAGTCTGTAAACTGCCTTGAACTTTTCTGTGATTGTCTGAGGGTGGTATGATGAGGGAGACCAACTGAAGTAGAGCCCCAGTCCTTGGCACCCCAACCATTGGGGCTAGGACCATGTTCAGAAGAGCAACCACCCAGCCTGCCCAACGTAGAAGAGGTGGAAGCTTTATTTTTCAACTAAGGCTTCATACAAACATTTCTTCTAACAGAATATCTGTCTGTCCTCTTCCGTTTCCCCTTTTGGGGCTGCCTACTTTGACAGAAGAACAAAAGAGCTGCTCTATCTAATACTGTACAGCAGTGTGGACTTCACCCCTGCAGTGAAAGGAGTCTCACTGGAGGCAATGCTGTCTCCAGCATCACCCCATAATAGGATACTTTACCCAGGGACCATCAGGGAGGAAATTGCTGAGATGCCCTGAATAGACAAACTAAAATATGGACAAACATGGAACTGCCACTGGTATTTAGAAATACTTCAAATACAACTACAAATATGTCATTCATTATTACGCTACATTTCATTGTCTTACTGCACCATTTGACTTTCCTCAGTTCCAAACGGGGACTAGAAGAATTATGTGGAAGAGTCACAGAGAACATGAAAAGCTCAGCACCACACAAATGCAGAGGCATCGTCCAAACAGAGTAAGAGTAATGCACTGATCCAGCCTATCCAAACAATCCAGGTTTCAAAGAAGACAGATCTTAAGGAGAAATGGGCAAATATTTGTGATGGGAAAATAAGAACGACAATGTAAAAATTTTAGGTATTCTGAGAAAGTGTGTTTTTGAAGCAGATGTACAGATTTGGTTGTATTGCATGGCAACGGCAACCCTTGGGTTTTTAAACTTTATGTTTGAGGCCTTATGAGGATTTGGTAAATGCAAAAAACCCTAATACACTTGTTACAAATGTAAACATTGGGAATTGAAACAAAAGTAAGGCACACTGCAGAGTAAGAAAGTTCTCAACAAAGAAGTTTGATTAATCTTCAGACAAGTGTCTGACTTTCTGTGTTTCATCTAAATTTAGGTCTTTTGGGTTGTTCCTCTTTCCTCAGGGAAGCAGAGACAGGATTGGCATTGCAGACATTTATTGCTGCTTCTGCTTAATATCAACATCCAAGACAGTCATCACTCAAACCAAAATGAAGTTCCAAAAGGTTTTGGTACAACTGAAAAAGTCAGAGTTTTATGGCTCTGTCCCTTACCTATTGCATTATCTATAAACTATGCCTTGTTGGAAATGAACTACTAGTCAGCATGGCATAGGACCAGTGCGCTATATATCAATATATAATGTAAGAATCTGTCATTCAATATGCTGCAAAACTTGGTATTAAGAATTAATCATTCCCCTTCTTGAGCAGCCTCTTCAATGCGCTCCAAAAAGTTGCCATTTCTGAAAATATTCCCAGTCAGGAAAATCATCTGCTCTAGTAGGGTCTGGGTCAGAAGAAAACTAATTACAGAATTTAATATAGAGTTTAGCATGCCTTAGAAACAACTTCTGCCCCTTGACAACCTTGGGGAGTCCTTGTTGCATCAGACCTGGTCCACTTTGTCCAGAAATCAGACAGCAGCAAAAGGAGATTTTCCTCAGGGCAGGCTATAGAGGTTGGGCCACTATCTGCAGTCCACTGCCCTCCTATTTACCCCACTTTTAGACCCATTTGGTTAGAGATGCCACAAAATACACCACTACCAACTTTCATCAGTGCCTATGTATGAGTTTTTCATCCATCAGTTTGCCTAGTGCTTTTCTGATCCTTCTGGTGTTCTCTTTCTCCACAATCTCCTATAGGGAGGAATGCCAGAAGGTCACTACCCACTGTAGACTGTCTTGTATACAATTTAAACAGATCTACTAGCTTCAAAGAATTCCCTCTCCCGTAGCCACGAGATTTGGTAGTTATCCATTGTGCACTCACCATACCCTTCATGATTTTGCAAACTTCAGTCATCCCATCACCATCAAATCCTTACAGACGTGATAGATCTCTTCCTCTTTCCCCTCTTACATAGCCCTCTCCTTCCACACGTCCTTTTTCTGAACTTGTGCAAAAGTTCATTGCTAGCCTTCAGAAGCTTCTGTGTCCCCCTTAAGTAATTTAGCAATACAGCTCTGTGAAAAAAAAACCAAAAACAAAACAAGGAAAAATAGTGTTCTGTGTGCTCTCAGAAAGAGGCATAAGATTTCAAGCTAAAATATAAGAATGGAGATGTATGTAGGACATCTGCCAACCACCATGCTCAGAAAACAGGAATCTACAGCTCATTCAGAGAGGACCTGAACCACATGGAAGGGAGAATGTTCCGTGGCTGTTACCAAGTAGTCTGCTTAGGTTCCCTGGGAGAGATGAAAATAAAAATCTATATATGTATATTGAGACCGCTAAGAAAATTTGACTTCCAGGTACTTGTGTTGATTCACCGGGTGCATTTTACGCAAACAAACACTAATCTTAGGAAAACATCTCTTCATCAGGTGTCCTAGATGATTGCATCTCAGAAAATAACCTCATATGAATAAATGACTTGATAAAGACCCCTCTGTGCATCTAGTTTTATCAACCAATAATTTTTATCACTTTCCATCAGTGTTTTGACTCTTTGAGGAATTCAGCCTATAATAAATGTGCTGTAGATGTTCTAACAAGAAAAGAACAGATGCAAGTTTAGTGAATATTGAGTTTTAAACTTGTCTCGTAGTGATTTGTGGCCGTGTCACTGCAAATATTTTTCAATGTCATTGCCTAAGCCCTGGCTGTCACTAACATGGTCAGCAGGGGAATAGAAGGCCTAACACTATGATCTCGGTATTAATGGGAGCTGTTGAGAGTGGCAAAGGTGATAAAGTATTGTTTAGTTATTGGTGCCATACTTTTGCTGCAGGACATTATTATAAAACGTTGTGGTTTTTTGTCAGATTTCAATCATCCATCCAAGACCATATTTAGAAAATTACTGCAAAGAGTCTTAAAAAAAAAATAAATCTTTGAAGCTTTTTGTTTGCTTTTTTTGGGGGTTCTTTGACTTTAAGCTGTGGCTAGAACTATGCAAACCTAATGTCTTGAACAAAGAAAAGATTTAAGACTGTCTCTGATGTACAATTTATTCTTTTGCAGTTTATTTGTAGATATTTTTATGCAATTGTTTTAGGATCAGTGTTTAACTCAAAAGTGAAAAAAAAAATTTTGGGATGGGATCCATCCTGGGATGGATCGGCAGCTACTAAAGGGAATATGGTTCTGCTCAGATTCTAGACCTCTGGATATCTGGTAGACTATCCTTCCTCTTGGTGTGCATGTATATTTTATACTAGTGTTAATGGAAGTTATGTGTGGGTATTCAAGAGAGAGAGCATACCCCATTTGGTAGGTAAATTTATGTGTTGCTCTTTTTCATTATTCCCTAGACCAGGACAAGAAGAAATAGAGATATGAGATTTATAAAGCTTCTACAATATCCTGTTTTGCCAAACTGTATTCTAACAAGGGCATGCCAGGATTACTTACCTCACCCTTGACACTAGAAGAACAGAAATTAATGGCTCGCTGTCATTGTCATTAAGAGTAGCAGTGCATGTATTTAAGTTATAATTTAAATTACCTGAAATTCAAGCTTTTATTGATGGCCAAGATTGCCTGATTTTAAACCTTTTGATGAAAACATTCACTTTTACTTTAAATGAGGTACAGTACCTCTTTATAAAAAAAGAGTATAAAATTAAATGATGAGAGTTTATATAGCTCTTAAATATCAAGCTGTCAGGGTTTGTGCAGGTAGAAATATTATAATTGAAGAACGGTGAAGAAAGAGTTTATATTAGAGAGAGGATTTTCAAGTAAATTCATACCAAGTAGAATATAATGGAGACAGGCTTTTTGCCAGTGCTTTGGCTCTGCTGACCTCCATTTGCAGCAGAGATTAGCTTGATAAAGCCGACACAACCTCAATAAAACACTAACAATGGAAAGAAGTAAATAGAAATCATATTAAGCAGCAGCAATATTGCATGAATTGAAACAAAAATTTAGGTATAATAGCCTTGGTGGGTTTTAATATTGTTCCCAATCGCATCACAATATGAATCATATCATAGTGATTCTAAATAACATTTATCATCTTTAAATCTTCTCTCCTAGTAGACGACTCACATTATTTGAGAGTTTTTTTTTTTTTTGAAGAGTTCATACATAATTAAATGTGCTGGAAGCAAAGGGTACAAAATACCTTGAGAAACAGCAACTTTGTGTTATATGTTCAATTAAGTGCAACAATTCCATATTTATTGTTATTTCGCTACCTTCCAGAAGTTAAATGAATAGAATAATAGAATGGTATTGCAGAACAAAACTCAAATAAATCTAGATGGGAAATTTTATTCAGTTTTCAATTACTGTGGCATTGCTGAATCCTGGGTACAATCTGTAGAGCATGACAAAATGAAAAAAAGATTGGTCAAAAATGCATTTGTAGGGGATTAGTGGCTAAATATAACAGAAAGATGGTTTAATTCATTTTGTCTGAAAATTATCTGTCCACAGGACTATATCTTCATTTACAAGGAAAAAGGTTAATCCATCACATGAATGGACTTGTCTCTTCACCATGGGACTCTGGGGTTCAGGTTGTAGGGGTCCACTTTTCAGTGCATCAGGACAGACTTTAAGTAGCCTTGGAAGGCTTGGCTCAAAGGGAAGAGATATGAGATAATGTCAAACCCACAAATTGTCACAATTCCAGCTCCAAAATATGGATCAAAGTGTTTCTCAGTACTTGGCTCACCCTGGAAACTCATGCTTTCTCCAGGCACCCAACCGCCCAGGACGAAACACCCAGCATCACTAAAAGTCCAGCATTGCCTTTAAACTCAGGGAAGATCAATAAAATAAGTAGCATCCCACTGATTTTCCGTGGGATATGGGAGTCTGCTGGGATGATCTGAGCACACCTTATGCAAGAAGTTTTGTACAAACATTGGACAGCAAATGACTGTAATGGTGATGGTAAGAGACATGTTCACTTTAGTTCATGTGACAAGTCATCTCATTGCTGAGAAGACACCAATCTGGATCTCCCTGAATAACAGAGAGATCTTCTTTATTCACTGGCAGAGTGATTTAGGAGAATGGAACTGCAAATGTTGACACTGAGGTCAACATCTTGGAAGTGAAGCAGGAATTGAAGTTGTTTCAGCAAGAGGACGTGTCTGAATCAGGGCCTTGCAGACAGGATGCCCAATAACTATTGCTTTTCTCTCATGTCTTGTGGGAAGCAGCTTGCTCAAGTGTCCAACTTCAGGACAGAGCTCATGGATGTAGACCTTGCACAGGGGAAAGGAACTTATATCTATAGGATGGTTAAGGAATAAGCTCTGTGTGATCTACTTGATGACACCTTCCTGTTCTGCAGGTGGGTTTTGTAGATCCCAGTCAGATAAAGTATTTTCTTATTGCACAGAAAGCTTGTTTGGATGCCTCATGAACTACTCTAGGTTCCTCTTGATGGCAGGATATCAGAAGGCTTTTGCAGATGGACTCCTTATCAGTTCTGTTTGAATACTTTGGACATCAATAGTGACCCAGTGATAGCTGACATGAATTGAAAAATGAGAAACACAGGGATTTATCCATTTACTATCATGAAGTCTGATACTGACTCTACCCAGCCTAGATCAAATAGACAGTGCAGTCTGTCATCTGCAATCAATTTATCATCTTTCACAGATATAGTTGGTTAAATATCCAAGTTAACGAACTAAAAAGTTATTTCAGAGGTCCTAAATAGGAGCCTATATCTAGACACATAATCTTATTGGGTGAGCTCCATTGTATGTCTGTTCCAGAACATGAAAAAAATACAGCTTATATATAATTATACAAGTCATATAAAGTAGAAATACAGCAGCATTTCTGTATTGCATGACAGTGATTTTGCAATTCAAGTTGTAGGTGTATGTGATAAGTCAGGAGTGGTCAGGTAGCTTTCGGTATGAAAAAATACATTGGTCATCTACACCATATATTTTATGGTAGGGCATATGTGTCATGATTTTATACTATAAAATGTTTAAAGATAAATGAATCTATTTGGAACAGAGGTTAATAAAGATAAAATGCAACAAGTCAATGAAGTGAACAATTAGATGAAATGAATGAACCTAATTAGTTTATTCTCATTGCTAATTATTAAATCTTAAATTTCAGCTCAGGTGGCTAATTACCAAAAAGTGCATCTGCTATTTTATATATAGTGTATGTTTAGATAAAATATATTTTATATTATATACATAAAAATGAGTATCATATGTTTTATTCATGACTGTTCGCTGACTACTATTTATGCTTGTTCTCTCTGGCATCATGGCATCAAAAATGAAATGTGAATACAGAAAAGCATGGGCAGATAAAAATGACCAAGTATGGTGGGCTGAGATGAAGTGGTCCATTGAAGAAGATGCAGAAGAAAGAAGCAAATGAAAGAGGAGAGTGAACAGTGACCAAGATAGGAAAAGCCAATATGGGACAAAATGCAGAAGCCTTTCAGGAGATCAAGGAGGAGGACAATGGTGAGAAAATGAAGTCTTTGTTGTCAGAGTTTTCAGAGAAATGGGACAGAAATTTCCATGAGCAATATTATGATTTAGTTTTCCTTTGTCCCACACAACACATAAAGAAGTAGTGTTGCCTGTGGGAGTATACAAGACATTTTTCTGGGACTGTAGGATGTTCAGTAGGCAGAAGTAATCTGCTCTTCAAAGAGATATCACCTGCCAATAGGTTTCTGTCTGGGAACTCATCAAACATGCAGATATGTCCATTTACATCCACAAGCACCACTCTCATTTAATACTGCATCCTTTTTAATGGAAACCACCTACCACCAGGTCAGTGAAAATGGCAAACTGGTGTCCAGTCTTGTGCCCTTATCAAGGGAAAAAGAGAGACAAAAATATCCACACTTAGGAACAATTAATTTTTTCTGCAAGAACAATTAACAATCTGTCTATTCTTTGCCAAAATGAAATAATTCTCATTTTCATCAAGTTCCTGTGGTATTGATATCTTTGGGCTCATGGGAAAAAAAAAAAAAAAAAAGGCTTTTTTGACCCAGTGACTTTAAATCTTTATGTTGTTTGTACCCAAAGTATGACGGTATGCTCTTTTTGAGGTTCGTGACATGGTAGTAGCAAAAATTAAATCAGTGACTAACTTGTCATATTTTGTATAATATTTGGACACCTAAACTGACCAATTTCTGGTATATGCATCAGTTCATTAATACATGAAAATACGCTATCAAACAGACAATCAAATTTCATGTAAAATAAGCTCCAACATTAAAACTGTTCCTAGTATTTTATGTGTAACTCTGTGGGTAGATATATTTCTTGCTACTAGAGCAAAACTGATTTGTGTGATGGTTCCCCATCATGAAATCACTTGGAAGGTTGTGAGATAAAATGTCGCTTAGGATAATGTAATTGGCCTTAAGGTACAGGAGTTGAATTATTTTCAGTGATTTATAATCTGGAAATTAAAGACTCACTCATTTTCTAATTTAATTCCATCTTCAATGGAAAAATGTTCACTCTGAACTAAATTGGCGAGTAATGTTGCTAATTCAAATGCAGATGCAATTTCGATTCTGGTAGCAGTTTGCTGTGATTGACGAGTCCCCAATGGATCATAATGATTCTTATCTCCCAATCTCACAAATTCTCTAGCAGTTGTGATAATAACTTCAGCTAAGGAGAAAAGGGAAAAAATAAATTCTCTGCTGCACTGTCAATTCAGGCTTTGCTTTTTTCTGACATGGAATGGGGTTTATTTCAAATCTATTGCATGTTGGAGACAAATACGAAGCCTCATTACTAAATTCTGTGACATCATAAAACTGCAGTTAATTGTTTACTGATACTCCTCTAACTTGCTTTTAAATCTTCAAAAAAGTATTTGAGATTCCTTATTTTTAACTAGCTAAAGTGACATTTAGGGAAGTTAATTGTTAGATAGAAAATATTGGGGATGCCCAGAAATTAACTACTGTGAGCAATATTTTGTATTTTTGAATTGTTTCCTCATTTAAAAAGCACATTAATACATCTCTTATTTTCTCAATTATTACATTAAACTGCTATGGTGTTGACTCTGAGATGAAGATGTATGTATTTTCGCTTTCCTAGACCACCAGCCACAGTTGTGTGGATTTTCCTCTGTCAGGGGCAGGTTAGCATCAGACTTCTTGTGGATTTATTTATATTTCCACAGTAAATTCACACTGATGGTATGATGAGTTAGACATGCTCCCTCAAACTACTGACTTGCAAAGTGAATTATAGAAAAACTATGAAAAAAAAGTAACTTTTAAGGGAATAATATAGCTAATTTCAGGGCATGATGGGGAATATAAGGAAGGAAGATTACTTCCTCTCATGCATATCTTAACATTTCTGGGGATGTATTATTTCAAAATTGTAATGATTTAATGATCTTAATAATCGAACTCCAATAAAAGTGTGTGCTTGTGTCTCTTTAGCTCAGAAGAAAAATTCCTTTTGATGGGGAAAATCTGGGTCTCCTCTCACCCACCTCACATCGGTTTGTGTTACTGGTAGCAGCCAGCGGAGGGACAAGGAGGTGAAGATAGTCTAATTATGACTGAAGCAATTAGACCCTTACCAGACTTGACATTCTCACAATGGAAAATGTACAATTAGAAGAAATTCCTCCCTGGGAAAGCATCTGAAACTCAAAGAATTATCTGTTACAAACTTTGTCTTTTCATCCTTGAAGCCAGATTATCCTGAAACCTACTGATACGGAAAGTAAAGGAAAGGACAGTGGAAACTCTCCTGAGAAGTTCCCAGCAGTATGGGTGAGGATGGAGGTTCAGGGGAGAGGGTCCCCCCATCAGGTACTACTGCCAGCAGCACCTGACCTTCCATGTGACCTGGGGAGAGCTTCCAAACCAGCCCAGAAGCAATCTATGCTTCCTCCTTACAGCACCTTGTGTGGGATCAGAGACATCCCAGGGTGGACGGGGTCTAAGGGTGATAGCTCTGCTCAGGGCTATCACTCCCTTGATGTCTGTCCTACAACAATCCCTACACCCCTAAGCACTTGAAAGATTTGGAGGAATAGCCAAATAGAGGGAAGGCTGTGTCCAGCTACATGTGCCTACCCACCAATTGCTTATTTATCCCATGCAAATAAAGGTTAAAAAATAAACCCAACTAAAATATTATCTAAATGCAATCTTTCTACTGAAGGACTAGCAAGAGGCTGAGGGTATGTGAATAGGACCAAATAATTCATTTCACTGGAAAAAGACCATGAATCTCAACCTATTGCTCACGAGACTTGGTAGAGGGAAATCTGCCACGTTGCTTTGGTTTTTGTTAGCGATGGTCAGGCTGAGAGCGAGTGTAAAGTGATGGAGCTATACCAGCTCTGCACCTTCTGGGGCAGGTTGTTTGTGTCATTTAAGTATCGACAGTGCTCAAGATCAGTGGAAGATGAATATTGCCAAAAGATCAAAGAGCGCCCCTTTGAACACACTTTATTGCCTTTTTCAGCTTATTATTAACCTGAGGGCTTCTCTCCGAGTGGGCTATAGAGGCAGGGGATATCAGGGGGAAAGCAGTAGGGGAACAGAACAGGTAGGTGTGGAAGAGATAAGATGATGCACTTTTCCTCTCACTCCTACGCATTGCAGGTGCTCATACAAATATCCTGATAAAAGTCCTGTTTGTATCCTTGAAAGAAAAACAGCAGAAAAACGGTTCTGAGTCAGGGATCCACAGAACCAACGGTGCTGACGGTGACCTGAGAGCCTATGAAAGAAACAGCACAGCCTGATGTTATCCCTCCACTTCCCTTTGCCTTGCACTGTGAGGAGGGACTGACTATGCAGTGGAAAATAGGTCTGGATCACTGCAAAGAGTGTTTAATGTAATGGAAAAATATTGCCTCTTCAGTTTAAAGGAGGAAAAAAAAAAAAAGAAGTACCCGTCAGTGGATTTAAACACCCAGAGCAGCTGGTTTGGGTATAGTTGTATGCCAGATGTCTTTTTTCACTCAATGGTATTAAGTTTTCTAGAATAAGATAAATATGTATGTTCTCTCTGTGTGTTTTATGGAAATTTTTTATTTTTTTCCAGAAAAAAATATGGCTCCTTAAGTGGCACTTGGAATTATTCCCCGTGATCTGTGAACTTGGCAGCACAGGTAAAACTGTTGTTTTTGTCCAATATAAGGTGCTCTTGTCCAATATAAGGATTTTCTTCATTGCACTCTCAAAAATAATTCTGAGACTTTTTTTTTAAAACCAGTTGCTTAATTAATGTAAACATCCAGCAAAGACAATTTTGATTCTTGTTGTAGTCAGAGTGCTGTTAAACTGGGACTTTTCAATGGAATCAAGTGTAGATAAAACAGCATAAAGCACACAGAAGATCAGACTCAGTCTTCTAACTGGCTCTTGATGCCATGTGGCTATTTCTTTACATAATTTAATGTCAGGGACAGTTTCATTAGTATCTGGTACCTGGAGTATTTTTCTCCCCAGCTCCTGCCAAGATTGCCTCATGGCCTTTTACTGGAGACCTCCTTCATCACCACTTCACCCACTGAAAGCAACACTTGCTCCTGAGTAACCCCTTCCAAGACTGTCCTCTGCTGCTGGAAGGACACCTAGGCTGGGGTGTCAGAGGATCCAGTGGTGCCAAGTCAAAACCTGACGTCCCTGAACTTGTGGGTCAAGTTTACATCCAGGATCTGGGTGTAAATGAAAGCTATGGGGTATTCCCATAGCATACACTTTGGGATCAAATGGGATGCAAATCTGACTTAAACTGGGTTCTTTTGAAACAAAGAAGACAAGATATTTCTATTTGAGGCTGATCATGATGGTTTCTCACAGCCCTAGTGCAGAACCTCACTGGCATGCAGAAAAGGGAATTGTTTGGTAAACCTCCTGGGTGCAGAAGTGGGCAGTTACACTGAGCGTTCACTCTTGGTAATTCCAACAGCTCAGTGCCTTTAAAATATACTGCTGTGCTCATAATGTCTTACCAGTGTTTCACATTAACCTTTAGACTATTTGAATTTAACTCTGTAAGTAAGCTAGATAGCTTTCTAAAATGGTAGATAATATAACAAAAAAGGAACAGACATGAATGAAGATATGTGAGCAAAGCCGTTATTAAAATTAGAACGATTTATGCTGTAGTATTCTGAGGTATCTTACATGTGGAAATCTAAATGGATTCTCTAATTTAGGCAAGTAACTGCTAATTGTGGGGCACTCAGTAAATAAACTAACCCAAGCTGCAAATAAACACAGGGGAACAGGAAAGAAAAAACCCCTTCTTTGATATGCTACAATGTGCTAGAAAGTCCCATTGGCTCTAAGGTCCAAATTTGTTAATAAAATCAAAGAGCTAAGCTTCTTTGTTCCAGACTCACATGCAAAACATGAATATAAAATGTTTAGCAATAAACTTCCATGTGGCAGCATGTCAGAGACCACAAACCTTCGAAAAGGGATCAAAAGCCTACACTAAAAATAGCTGTCTAGAAATCTATTTAGGTTTCACACTTGTGAATTAATTGCACCCTATAAACGTGTTTATGCTTCTCTACACCCTTTGAAAAGTTGAAGGTTTCCTGCTTAGTAAGTACATTATTATTATATCACATCATATTCCACTTTACCCACACATTTTTAAACCATTTTGGTCATTGCAACAGAAGCAGAAATTAAACTTACAAGGTCGTACCCTCTTGATTCATGAACAGAGCTGCCATTAACGCTAATAGAAGTTATGCACTTGCATTGAGAGGCGAATATATCACAAAGAGCTGATGATCATCTTAGACTAACACAGCAGCATACTGAAATTTCTCTCATACAAAATATGTATTCGCTTTCCTCCTAATTCCCTGATGCATAACACTGCCAGCCCTGAGACACGCACGCACGTACCAGAAATGATGGGTGGAAACAGCAACTGGCAGAAGTTTAACTGATGAGAAGCAGAAGCCACCCAGAGGCTTTGAGGGAGACCTCACCAGTGAGGAGGCTTCTTATTTATACAGGTGATAACGAAGAGAGAAATTGTCAACTGGCAGAAAAGACAAAATAGAGAAAATGAGGCATAAAAGTTTTCTAGTTTACTTATTAGTACAATATGTAATTGGATGGAAGTAGCAGGTTTCAAAAATTTGTCTTACTATAATGACTATAATTTTTTTAGAGATCGAAAATGAATCTGACTAGAAAATACCATTAAACTACCAACTTGCTTAAAATTTAAAGGGTAATTCACATATAATGCTTTTATTTAATAGCCCAATTTACAAAACGTCTAAAATTAATGCAGATCTTTTCAGGACAAAATCAGCTGTAACTGCACCAACTAATTTTTGCTCATTTGAACTGAATTATTAATAAGAGAGAAATATACCATATGTTCCCAAAAGAGCTGGATACATTTATTTCAAATAAAATTGCTGTGTTTGGTAGAATATAAGAGGTTTAAATGCTTTCAGAGAAATGGGTTACTTATATACTGATTTAATAGAGTATAAATCAGACTGCATAATTAGGGACACAGCTGTTTCCTAACCTAAAGCTGGCAGCTTTTGTTGGTTAAGTTCCTTTATCACCTGCATGGCTTTAATCAGCAATAATTTGTTCTTCTTGTGGAGTAATACAAGTTAATCAATAATTTTGCTGTTTGTAATATACTGGAAAATGGTTTTTACGGCAGGTTTAGCTTAAACTGGGCATACTTTCTCCTGACTTGCTCACTTGATTTATTTAATTTTATTGTGTTCCTGATACTAATTAGAAATGAAAGTGATGGATATTTTGGTAACACAGCCTCTGCCTACAGTGGTACAGAGATATATTATTTTAAATTTTTAATGTGCCTTCTTAAGTTTGCACTATCACATTTGGGCATAAAACTAAAATCCTGAGTCTAGAAGCTAAAACTCCAGGAAAACTTCTCTCCTTAAAGTACACTTGGAGATTTCCATTCTGTCTACACCCTCAAAAAAGGGATAATGAGTATTCCTCTTTTATCTAGTTTTTAGATTCTAAAGAGTTCCTTGACAAGACATCAAACCAAGAAGACTCTTCACACATGTAAGCTACAATTGGAATTTGCACTTAACCTTCACATCTGACAGTAAAACCTTGCCATACAGTCCTGGCCTTACTATTAGAAGGTCTATGGAACAGCAAAGGATAAATAATCACTTCAGCCCCCAAAACACGGGTACCCTTGGCCCCCACAGTCCCCCACATGCATGGGGCTGGGAAGGTAACCACATGTTTTCCCTTGCAGGCACTACTGATCTTTCAGAGCCTTCCCCCTGGAAACCCAGCTGCAAATTTTGAGTCCCTGGACTTATGTGAGGCTCTGAATCATTAAAGACAGTGTAAAACTTAACCTTAGGTCCATGCGACTTCATGCTATACCCAACGGGGCAATCCCATTCTCTCCTACTGCATCAGGTCTGAAACCATGGGACAGGCCACTTGGTAACATCCAGTGGAAAATATTAATGGACTGATAACTACAGATATCCTAATTATGTATCCCAGGTCTCTAGAAAGAAGAATTCCCAGGTCTATTAGAAAACTTTTATAAGAGAATATTTTTTGCATCTGAGCAAACATGAGCTACATGTGCAGGAGAGAGAGATACAGCTCACGTGTGTGCATGAAAACAGCAAAGTTCCATTTGTAAAAGCTTTGAGTCACACAGAGCTCTTCATACTTCAGATTTTTCCTCATCTTAAGAATGTTACAAAACTTAACTCAAATCCCAGTGAAGTTAATTCAAAAGTTCCCCAAGGCTTTAGTACCTTGGGATCGGAGTGGAGAATAGAGAAGGTCTATTTTGAGCTGAGATTTCTATAAAATACAAAATATGTTTACAATATATTCATAAGTATAATATCTAAAATGTGTAGACACATATATATGTATATTTTTATGCATTTAAAGATTACAGTGTATTCATTTGTATTCATGTATTCATTGATGGACAAGATGTAGAATGCGTAGAATGTCTAGAAGCCATAGAATGACATTTCTAAATTAAACTCTTAAATTGTCATTGGCTCCATGAATGCCACTGACTGTTCTAAGCTACTTGTTGAGTATTAGAGAAAAAATGCAGGATACAATACAAATTTAAACAAATGATGTCTGAATATTTTTATTTACATTCAGGATGATCTCTAACTGATGTAAGCCTATGAAAATTCATTTCTGCAAAAAGGGTTTAATTTTCCAAGGTCTGCAGCAGCACTGGAGGAGCTCCAGCAGCAGTAGCTAAGAGTAAGAGGATGGTCTCTAATTGCAAAAGTAACTGTATTTTTATTTGGGGGAGGGGGAAGGAGATGGCATGGGATGTGGGTAATTTCTGACACCAGCTTTGTATTTTAAATAGTTATATTTTAAGTGCATCTTCTGCTTCCAGCCTTTCTCCTTGGCTTCCATAGGCATACACACAGATAATCACATTTCTTGCTTTTAGAGCCAGAATATTCTTTTAAAACCCCAAAGAAGCAATACGCAGCTTAAATTAGAAAATTAGCTTCACTCACAAATTATGCATTAAAGAGACTTTGTATCTCACTATATGTCTTGCTCAGAGGGAACTTCCATGTTCGCAGATTCCAGCTGTGCAAGCTATAAAATTTTTATGCTGTAACTTTCACAGACTGAGAAGGAGTTTCTCCACAGTTAGACTGGCTGAAAGGAGCTGCCACTAAAGGGCAAGCTCTAGCACCTTCTAATTAGCTCTTTGTCCCTGACGACAATCATAGTGGCACTGAGGGGGAAAATTGGAAACTTCTGACCAACTGATTAAAAAATTTACAAATTCTTCTCCTTCCAGTCAGGATAAAAGTTAAAAACATAAATCCCAATAACCACTGAAGTGAAGAAAAGAAGAGGGTTGCAGTGATACGCTTTTCTTTCCTCCTTTGATAGCTCCCAGCTCCACCAATGAAGGTTTCCCTTGTTTGTTCACACCCAGTGCCTATGGGTTACTACAAATAAACACCCCCCTGGGTTGATGCCAACGTAGAAACCACAGAGACATTATGCCCAAACTCATTTTCCAAATCCACATGTTCCATGGAACTCAGGTACGCCCATGTAAACATGAGTCACCCTTTGTACAGTCCATGTACAACAGCATTTGTTTCAGAAGCATCTCTCTGCCGCCAACATTTATAAGAATTTGTCTGGAAAAACCCCTACCCTGGGGTAGGGTTGAGGTTTTGGTCAACTGATATAGTCCTTGGCTCTCCCTGTGGCTGAAATACATGAATTTCAGATAATCTACCTGTTAAGCTGTACTTGTCCCTGAACGCTGCCTTGTTCCTACAGCCTTATTTCAAAGGATTTATTCCAGTTTCTCAGTTAGGCCCAAGCCCACCTTAGCAGCCTCATGGAATGCTCACACTTTTCACCATTAAGAGTAAAAATGAATTAAAGCTCCTTTGTAAGTTTGGGTGTCCAGAGATGCTTCCCTCTCCACTGATAAGCAAGGACCCAGAGAAGAAAGGATCTCCAGAACTCACTGATTTTGTTTATAATTCATTTTCATTTTTCCCCCTCACTCTACCAAGTAACAGCATTTTGGTTTGCAATGTTTATCATATTGCTACTCATTATATGTTACAGGTTTAAATCAATATGTGTAACTAAAGAAGTAGAAATTAAAGAACCGGTGCTTTCTATGCACAAATAATGTAAATTTTCTCCTTTGTATCTAATATCAGCTGCAAATGTATGTGTAGCTGTGGAGGCATGACCCCTTATTTTTAATTTTGAAAGGTTGAAAAAATTGATAAGGGCTTGTAAACAAGATATATTTGGCTGTTCTTCCAGTGTATTTTGATCTATGTAATAAAGGTCAGCGCTCAGTGCTTCATTCTACATTCTCCCAAATATCTAATTGCCTAATTATTGCATTATTTCACAGCCAATCAGCTGAAAGGGTCTGTATGGGAGTATGGCAGAATAAGAGGGCTGTCAGTCTTTGGTTATGGTCCTATAGTTCTAATTCAAGAATTAAATATCTGTCTTTTCTAAAAGTCATTACATGATTTATTGGAAAATTGGTAGAAACAGCCCTGGGGGGGTTGTGCTCAAAATCTGGTTTAGAAGAGTGGCTGCTAGCTATGACTTTTGATTTTCTTGTCTCAAAATGAATAGCACTGCCTTTTTCTATGCAAATTAAATGTTTGAATGTATTTTTTTTAAGATAGATTATTTTTGTTAATTTAATTGTATGTCTTATGCAATGGGCTGATTTGTGTTTTGATCTTTCTTTCTTGAGGAAGCAAAATTTTCCCCTTTTGCTACTGATTCACCAGAAGTGCAGGACTGCTTTTTCTGTTGTTTGATAGCTCTAAAATGTCTGCAGAAATTGTAGGTCAAGAATTACAGCCATGGTAAATCATGCCTCATGAATGAGAAGTCATTTGTGATTTCTCTAGGGTTTTTTTTTTTTTTTGGTCTGTCTTTAAAATGAGCATAATATTCAGAAGAAAATAAAGGCTTCTTTAACATATTTTGGCATAAATATGTACTATGCCAATATATTCATATTTATGATATTCAAGCTCTGTTGTCGTGTAGAATTTAGGCTATATCAAATAGAGAGGAGCCCCTATAAATATCCTCAAGAAAAAATAATATTTTAGTGAGAGCTATTCCCAGTAATTATTTTTAAAAATGTAATTAAATTTATTTTCTCATATAAAAATGGTGATTACTTCTCATCATGAACCCAGCGGGGCTTCCTCCCTCTCTCCCCTTGTTCACTGAAACATTGCTAGCGAAGTTTCATGCTTTATGCAGCTTTCAACTCTTTTTTTTCTCCTGCTGCAAGACCTGAGCATGTTAGTCACACTTTTTTTTTTTTTTTTAGGGCACTGACTTGCTCCTTTTCCTGTTCTTTAGGACTAAAATAGGAGCAGGGGCAATGAAAGGGACGGGCTGTGCTGCCTCTCCTGCTCCCGGGGCTCCTTTAGCCACTTCTCCAGGGGCTTGGTAGCCCCCAGCTCATTTGGTGTAGGCCAGTAACTTTATCTCCATCACTTGAATTACTTTTGTGAGGTTCTTTGCTCACCTTTCTGCCTCCGTTTCTGGAATAACTGATCCACTTTTGCAATGTCACTGAACAATGAAGGTGATTCCCTTTTGCCGCCGTTCCCAGAAGAGCTGCAAGAGAGAGACAAGGACAGGCTTCTTTGTGGCTCCTCCTGTTTCATGCTTCCCAAGCTGGAGGCTCAGAAAAATCAATAACTGCTCTTGCCTTTTTCCTCTCTTGTCTGCCAAAGTGTCTGTCAAAACAATAACATCTGTGGCCAGACGAAAAAGTCACAAAAATGCCTGTTTAAAAGCAAACGAAGGGTTAACTTTCCCATAGTTTATAAGAATTTTTTGCATCTATGGTCAGCAACTGGACTCACATAATGGCCCTAAAGTTGTAAAGGGCAAATAACAAGCACATCAGATGCAGCTGGACAGATACAATAGATTGAACATCTCCAAAGAACTCCCATTAGAGTCCACTGGGTCAATAATGCACAATAATGCACAAATTAAGAAGGATTTACATGATAGACCATAACAGCTGTTTTGGAGCTATTACATTTTATCAAGACAAAATCTAGTTTTAAAGCTATGGTAATGTACGTGTTTATGTGAGAGATCTTGCTGCCAGTGAAGCTGCCATTCATTACAGCATAATGCATATATGGCATCAAAATTAGTAACAGGATCATAACAGGTATTTTACTTGATTCTTCAGAATATCTCCCTGAGAGCTGCTGTATTTCTTTGAATGAAACTGAAAACAGAAAAGATCGGTCTGTTCACTATGTAGCTGTAAATAACATGCACCTTTATTGAAAAAAAATTCTACATTTCTTTGGCATATTGTATTCAATAATGATCTCAGAAACCTTGGAAAAATATTATGACCTATTTTCAGGTGTGGACAAACTGGATTGAATCTGTAACAGGAGGGTGGAAAGGAGATGCTACTCTACCCTCTCCTACCATCACTCTTCCTCAGGGTACCCAGAAATTAATATCAGTTTGGCTAAATTTAGAGCAGCCTCAAAATTCATTTATGGCAGTGAGCAGGACTTTCTGTGTATCTGTTTCATTCTTTTCTTTGACAGCAATGCTCACTACAGTTTTGCAGCGAGAAGCCTGCATCAATAGAAGCAACCAGGATAAAAATGAGGGGGAACTCCCAGTTTTTATCGACCTTTTCTTTTGCACCAGGACAGTGCCATTGAATGGATGTAGAAAATACCAGGCTCTAACTCCTTCTCCCCAAAGATTTGCACAGTAAAAAAGAGCTGCAAACATAACACATCGCAAGAATATTGTTGCGGTTACACGGTAAGTGTGCAAAAGACCTAACATTAAAAATTAATCTCAAGACTTTATTATTCCTTTGTAACTCAGCACTGCAACGATCTTAGGGGAGATCTCCGCAGTGCTCATATGTGCTCTTATGCCTAGGCAGAATGCCATGAATTAAGGATGGAGAGTAAACCTTGCCTTTGAATTTCCTGGCTTTTGTTAGTTTGTGTCATAAACTCAACATTATTCAAATCTAGGGTTTTGTAT
Source organism: Scolopax mira (assembly GCA_004320125.1). Taxonomy (NCBI): domain Eukaryota; kingdom Metazoa; phylum Chordata; class Aves; order Charadriiformes; family Scolopacidae; genus Scolopax; species Scolopax mira. The sequence goes on along the minus strand of BJBW01001252.1, from coordinate 215,265 downwards.
TTAATATTATTAAACGCCTCCTCATCAATGCCGAGTCTGTAATTGGTCACAGTGAATAGGTGATTAGACAGATAAAGTGCAATTGTGATTGCAAAAACTATCACCAGGTTTGCAGAGGACAATAATTATGTAGCTTATAATGTTTGAAAATATTGCCTAAATCTCTTTCCCACATGTTGTTTGTGATGGAAAACAATTAGACAAAGGATTCTTTTTCTAAGCTGCCTCTGATTCAGATTTGCCTGATGAATGGTCTTTATACTGAACCCAAAGCATTTGTTCCAAGTAAATTATATGTCATTGCAAATGCAAAAGGTCTGCTTCACAATGTTTATTGGGATAAATTAAATCTTCTAAAGATGGTAAACAGAAGGCCTCAATAATTATTCACTTCTGTATAGTTTAAACTGAAAAGGATGTTGCAGTTAGGAGGATGGAGATGAGGCAAACAACACTCCCTGCATTGTGTTAACAACACAAGAGGTACAATAGGGAAATTTAATTTGATACTGATCTACATGAGGCATAACACAGCAACACAGTTTCAAATGCTACTTTTCTAATGGCAGCTTTTGAATTGCAAATTTCCACCAAACCCACCTGATTCATTACTTGAACGCATTCCCAATCGAGTCAAGGAGGTGTCTCTCCTTGGCTTCAATAGGGGCATGAGCAGGCTCCATGTCCTTATAATTTCAGGAGACAGATATAAAACCCAACGGATGCTTTACTTATGAAAGGCTCAAGCTTCCAAGGTGACTAGCACGCGGGCAGTGCTCAACAGAATAGATGCTTCCAGCTTTGCTGCTGGAAGCCAAATTTCTCCTCACAATGAAAGGTCAAGTCCTAGAATAGTCTGCAGCCCTTTTGTAAGTGCTTGCCTTGTGCTCAGAAAGGATACTTTGAAAAGTTGGCAGTGATTTGAAAATGTTTCGTCGCTTCTGTGGGCCATCCAAAACCCTCTGAAAGAAATGGCAATCTCATTTAATGTTATCAGGCTCCCAATGGAAAATTGCTCTAAAGATGGCAGAGTCAAAGCCAAAGAGTCTTTGGCAGGCGACTCTTTCGCTGCATCTCCGGTGGCACAAAGCTCTACGTCTTTATTGGATTATTTCTAACATTTTAAAATTATTTATTTCTTTCACTTTTAACCCTAGTTCTACACTTCAGGTGTTTGTATTGCTTGACTCACTGAAACATCCCTGGAAAGATTTTCACCATCTACGTACTGTTCATTAGTATTTGTAGTCACGAGTACACCTTTAACTCACAGTCATGCACACACTCCCAGAAAGAAGCTGTATTAATGGGACTTCATATCTGATCTCAAACACATTTGGATTTAAACAGATATAAAAGCTGAAAAATATATAAATGTTTGCAGGGCTGCATTTATTTGAAGGTGGCATCTGATTTAACAGAATCGTACAATGGTTTGGGTTGGAAGGGACCTTGAAGACCATCCAGTTCTAACCCCTCTGTCCTGGGCAAGGACACCACCTCCCACTAGATCAGGTTGTTCAAAGCCCCGTCCAGCTTGGTCAAATTTCCACTTTGCTGGAAACACCCCATCCTTGATAAACCCTAAATCTTGTGACCCTTGAAGGGACTAGTGGGAAGTGAGAAGGAGAATTTGTATCCCCACGGCTCAACAGGGGAAGGGCAAAGAGGATGTACAGCAGAGCAGGTCTGAGGAAGATACAGAGATTGATGGTTGTGCCTAACCATCAGCAGGAACAGGCCTGGAGAAGCAGACTTGTGTGCTTTGTTACTTAGAATAATGCCAGTAAAATGCAGATAAGCCTATATTACACCTTCACCTCTGAGGATGGCACAGATAATATATACAAGATACTCTCTTTTACTGTTTGCAGTACTTTGTAAATGAAAAAATACTTTTGTGAACTCCAGGCTTTTCTCTGCTTAGCAGATGGCCAAAGGCAGCAATTATGCTGTGTGCTAAACAGGCAGCCTTTCCTTTGCAAAACAAGTCACTAAAATCCTTTATATGTGAACAAGCTTTTATTAATGACCTCTTTGAATTTTACTAGTGAGCCTAGCAATAATACACGGGTATTGTTAGAAATGTAAATGTAAAGAGATAAGGAAATTTTCAGGCAAATCTATATTTAATTTCAAAGCAAGCTGCTCGTTTCTAATGACCCTGTTTGCATGGATATCTGATGGTAAGGGTAGGGGAGGGTCACAGCAGATAAAACCTAACAGGATAATTGAATGAAAAACAAATATTTATTTTCTCTTTGTCTCTTTGGGACTCATTTGCATTAAAACTGCAGCTTTTCCAGACACTGTTAGTGAAAAAAAAGCCCTCATTTATGCATTTAATATTAGGACAGCTCTTCGAGATTAAGGTTGTATGAAAACTGATTCCACTCTACATACACGTCTTTCCACAAAGAATACCCAGCTGAGACAAACGGTACAGATACTCCGTTCGTTGTATACCTCAAATTTGCATTTTATTGCACCTATGTATTTTTATAACTGTATTATAGATCCCATTGTCACACTCGGTTTCTTCCCTGAATTCCAGCTTCCATTCTGCAAAGCTATTTGTCACTTATTTTAACCTTGAGCATGCAAAACCCCTCACAGGCTTAACACTAAGAGAGAGCTTACGTTCAGTCAATCTTGCCTGAGTACCCGAAGCTCCTCTGTGTTATCTCCAGTACCTTCCTTGCTCTTTGGTTCTGCCATTCCTAATGTCGTGAGATACTTCTTAGACATGCAAAAATTAGGGGGTGCATCCATTTTACTGAAGAAATGCTTGTTGTCTGCTCAAGCCTGGGAACCTCATGCTTCAACCTTTTGTAAGGGCAGGGTGGGCAATGACTCCCCCAAGCACGTTTTGCACCAGGGATGTTCCCAGCAAAGAGAAGACGGGCTCCCACCTGGGCATTGCCCGCTGTGATGGTTGTGTGCCTGCTCTCCTTACGTGGCAGAAGACAAATACCCAAGGGGTTGTTGAAAAACAAGTTGATAATTCCAGGGTGCTTCTTTATGTCTATCACTGCCGCGTTTGACACACGATAAAACTATAAAATGTGATTAGGGCACTGAGGTTCTCTTGTTTTCCATTGTCTGCTTGGTGTAAATAAGCATGGGGCACAACCCAGCCTTAATCTAAAGAGCTGTACCAGCATACATTTATTTTAAACAAGTAGCTGGTTTATTTTTAAGCGAGGTAGGTTAAAAGGAGCTAGGATTCAAGTTACGCAGTAGGCGGGAATTTACATGGAATAGCATTTCACATCAAAATAATTACATCTCTATGCTGATTAATGATTAACCTGACTCTTTAGTATTCCTTTCTGAATGCCAGCTTCAGTCTTCAGATAGATTACCTTTGAAGTCAATAGGAGAAGTCATGTGTACGTCAAAATACGGAAGTTATCTTTGTCATTAACCTTGAGAAGCATCATCGATTACTGGCAGTCAGTAAGATCTAATGGTTTTAGAGAAACAACTGCTTCAAAAACAATTTTCAAGCCATTTTTGACAATGAGTTAGATGAAGCTACAGAAATATGTCATTGCTATGATTTGGTACACCTAGCTCAGAATAGCTTTGTAATGCGGTTCATCTAGCTTTAGTGGTATGATAAAGAAGGTAAAAATCACCATGTTGCCTTGTTTTCCAGTCAAAATTAAGATCTGCTTATGATGCAGAAATTAATAGCAGTAGGAGCCATGTGAGTGCAATGCTGATGCTCTAACAAGATCATTTTAATCATCAAAGTGACCACTACTGTGCTGCACGGTTCACTTAAGCTCCTTTGTAACTCAGTTGTATTTGAAAATGTGACCATGTTTACAACATGACAGGGAAAAAGATATGCATATGCATTTTCTGTGGACTTGGGAGATATCAAAATGTACTTTGAAAAAGATTTCCATCCCACTTTTCATTTTGAAAGGGCTTTGCAAGCCTTGATAACTTTAGCTGCCTCTATCAACAGCAGTTTTTAGAACTACTGATGTTACTTTTCCAGTAGATAAAATATCACTCATTCAAGGCTTTTTGAAGGAGGGTTTGGAAAGTACAAAACTGGCTTCTGTGGGGGATTCTGCATTTGGAGCCTCTGCACCATCAAGGACTTGCATGTTTAAACTTTAACCGGCGGAACTGCCTTTCTTTCAATTTTCTCAATATGTATTATACACGATAATGCATTTTTAACAAAGGGAACTGTGCTCTGACTCAATTTAAGGCTTTCCAAGATTAAATAAGATCTGGCCTACTTTGCCTTCATCAGAGACATCAGAAATAAAGAAGTTAGAAATGAAAGAAACCTCTTTGGACACCTTGTCCATTTGTTTCCCAAGTGGATAATAACATTTTGTAGGACATGGTCTGTCCTAGTGAGTCTCAGTAGAATCAAATATTAGGGACCTGCAATTTTCTTTGTAAGCCAAGTGTGTTTCAGATCATCACAGAGGTTTTGCTGATGCTCTTTTGGCATACTATATGCATTAAGGAACTAGAGAGATGTTGAGAATATGGGCCCAAATCTGCCTTGGTTGGTGTTTTTAACGGTTTGTGCCAACTTAGTGTCTTGTACTGACCACAGCAGGTCAGTAAAAAGTAATAAAATCAAATTTGAGTCGTGTGAAAAACATTATGAAATAAAGGATGTTGTGCTGAAATAAAAGCTGATGTAAAATTGTTCCCCTCTAGTGCTTGGCTAGGAGCAAACTGGAGAAATTTAAGGCCTAAGCCTATGCTCCTAAATCAGGCAGAACCTCAAATATATGAAGGTTTTGCTTAAGCAAAGGTTGTAGAGGTTACCAGGCTGCAGTAAACTTGCATGAGACTGACTTTAGTCATATGCATCCAGCTCTACCTATTTTATTAAGATGTGACCCTTCTCCTGCTGCAAGCTCATCCCTTATACCATGATTTGCAGCAATTAATTGGTCTCCTCTAAGCTGACTAGCAAATCCATATACTACTGTAATTACCTGAATGTAAAATATTTAGGAAATATCTATCATGCTCTTGGAAGTCTCAGGTCATTGAAAGAAAGCCAATGAAATTGCAAACAGGCTGAAGGGATTGGATATCAGCTACCTTTCCTCCCCCCTCCCTGTCCTCTTGGCTCTTAGCATTTGTCTCTAGGGCATGACCAAATAGTGGGCATGTGTCATAAAGACATTTATCATGTAATTACAGCTTTAAGATCAGTTTCTGTTGATGTGAGATGATTACTGTGTATTTCACGCCTTTCAGGTTCCCAGCTGGGATTCAGAGATTTAAGGACATGGGATATATATATTTTAAATTTATGAGGTAGCCATTAATTTAATTAATTGGACCATAAGAGTTCAGTCAGTGACCAAATAAGAATCCTGCGGAACAGAGAGAACCAGATGTTTTATGAAGTTTCGATGTTTTTGACATGTATAACTTGAAAAAGCAAAGACCTTTGTTTCCTCTTGAAGGAACAGAACATTTCTGTGGAGTAAGAAAAATGACGCATCACAGTAGTTCATTGTGAAATCTGATATTAGAATAAGAATACTGTTAAAATGAGACTATTTTAAGCCCAAATTAAAATGTATTGTTCTTATGCGTTAGCAATAACTCAGTGCCATTTCTGTACGTCTGACATCAATACTTGCTTTTTTAAATCTGGGCTCAGACGTTGTGATTCCTCAAATTAATTTCAAGATTTTATGTTCTGTTTTTATTTGATTTTGTGTTTTCAAATTGAGATCTGATTTGAATTATTGTGAGTGGGACGCTCTCACCAAGGTGATCATGCAGCCAGATTTTCAGTGTTTTCAATATTAGCTAAATTTATATGAGCTTTAATGAAAACAGATTTCCATCAAACTCCTGTTTCTTTGATATCCGAGTCAGCTTTTTTGATCATCTTCATAGCTGTTGAAATTAGCGTATGACATTTTTAAAGGCTTCATTAAGGCAGTTTGAGAATTCAGTGAAATGGATTTAAGCTTTCTTTCCATTACCTCCTAACAGGAGATGCAGCAGGCAATCCAATACAGCAGCTGTGTCCAAATTACAGCTGGACAAAACATTTTATGCTCGGCCACTTTTAAGATAACCAGTTTATTTATGATTTTCTCGTAAAGAATTCAGCCTGGCTCCTGCACAAATTTCAGAATTTAGCACAAACACCTCCTAGAAGCATATACTTCAGGTTAAGGATACAGTGAGGCATGTCATGGCACAAAACTCAGCAGTAAAAGGATGCTTCATGCAGAAGGCTGGATTTGCTCCTCTTGCAGGCTGCCTGGTTCCCTGGCACTTAGGTGCAGCCAGACCCGTGTGAAACTGGTGTAACGGATCAGGAATTAAGTCCAAAACAATTTTCCTGAAAACTTGTTGTCTGGCAAAGCTCCTTTGCATCAATAGACTCACGTGTGAGCCACTAAGATACTTGTCTCTTGTTCCTCCAGCCTTAATGGTCACAGCACGAATGTCATCTGCTTTCAAATAAAGAGCCACGGCCAGTTGTCACATACTGACCCAGCAAAACACTTCTGTGCTTTTTCTTCTTTTCTTTGGGGAATGCACTTGCCTAGTGGAAATTATTGTGGAAGCGTTAAAGCGAAGGGAGTTATCAAAACTTAAATCAGCAGCTCTATTTGTCTCTTCTGTTGAAGGGAAGCTAAAAATGCAAATCTGGCAATGGCTGAGGATTGTAAAAGGACGAAGAGGCAGACAGGTGCGATTTACACTGTGAGGAAAACAAAGGCAGGAGTGTCGTGACAGCAGAAAAATTATACCTGGTTTTATTTCAGGGCACGGCCCTGGCCCTGGCTGTCCCAAGATCACTGCACACTGCCAGCCAAGCTGTTCTCATACTTAATTTACAACTCACAAGGTTCGTGTGCCGTCTAATGAAAAATCTTGTTGGGAACTTGCAGGAGGAGGAGGTAGAATGGTTATGGAATGACTCGCATTTCTGCAGAGGAAGGGAGAGCTCCTTTGGCCCAGAGAAGTGACCCAATGGTCACTAGCACCAAAGGTTGTCATCAGGGGTTTTATGAATAACCTTCTGCTTTTGGATTGTAACGTTACGCTTAATATAACACCAGTCTTCATCTTTTGCATAATTCAATGTTTGCAGTACAGCAGCAGTTACAGTTGTTTGAGAAGGGTCCCATGGAAGCAAGTAACCCAACCTTGATGCCAAGTGCTGCTCCAGTTACCTCTTACGTGTGGGAAAGCAATAGGAATTGCCTCAAGATTGCTCACATCAGTACTCAGAAACTGATTTTGCCCCCCAACTTTGAGCTTTTGGTAGTTGAAACGTCTTTTGGTAATGCAAGGTGGTCCTTTATTCATGACTGTCTTCAATCACTTAGGGGGACCAGGTAGCCCTCTCCTCCCCAGCTGGGCTCCTCACCCTGTCTGGTGCCATTCCCTCCTTTTCTGAGGTCTTTTCTCTCTCTGTGACTGGCACAACCAAATCGATACTGCTTTCACTTTCACTTTTCCACTGCTTACAGATAGAGCTGCTTTCTCTCCTTGAGCAAGCACTTGTCTCATCCCCGTTCAAGAGGCAGGAGAGCTTAACCCAACTGCATCAAAAAGGCTAAGTTTTTCTTGAGAACACCAGCAGTTTCTCACCACCCACACTGATAAATTTCCGTGGAAAAGATTACACATTCTCCCCTCAAACTTCCATAAGTGTCAAAAGATCAGCCTTTTTTCCTGAATTCAAATGTCTTCCATGTCTTCCAGGTTCCAAGCAACTTGTTTGGCAGAAAGCTGTTACTGTATCTGTATCTATTTTCACCTCTTCTATATTCTATAATTCACCTCTTCCTCTGCAACGTGTCTGTTAATCATGTTTACCTCTTTTAACATAATAAAGTAAAATATATATGTATAAATATTGTTGTAAATGTAGTTTGGCACAGACCTAACAGAAAATAGGATTTTACTATGCTAATAAATATTATTGTCTGCCCTTTCATTTGATGCATGCTTGCCTTCGAGGTAAATTTATCTCCATGCATCTTTGTACTTTGAAATGGTAATAAAAGATCCTGAAGTCTCTGTGACTTAGGAGTATGTCCAACTAAGAACAATTTTCTTGCAAGCCAATTTCCATACTCTCTTAGAAACTGATATAGAAACATTCTATATAGTTAATATTTAATACCATATAGTCATGAAAAATTCAACCGCTAATAAATGGGATTTATTTATTTTCTAGCATTTAAATTGCCCCTACTGTCATCTTAAAACTGTTGATGGATAGACTATCTAACAGGAAACAAATTTTCGTTTGTTAAGGGCTGGTTTGTGTTTGTATATGCTATTTAGATTCAGGGGTGTTCCCTGGCTTATACTGTTGAGGGAGCATCGTGGATACACCAGTCCCTACCTCCTGCTTGTTTTGCAGGGGACAGAAATCAATACAGTAAGACTTATTGGTACAGTAGAGACAGCTATTTTGACTATCACTTGAAAAGCCAAATTCATACCAGTAAACCCTTCAATGGTGGATGCTGGTTTTTGGCCTTTACTAACCCTTTCTTGCCTTCTGGACCAGCACAAAATGGATTTGAGCATGTAACTCCTGCTTCCTTTCTTCCTCCTATGCCTGAATAATAGATGCATATTTGTATTTTGTACTTATTAAAACAGAAGAAAAAACATGCAATTTGGATTCCCATGGGCTCTGGATTTGCTATGGTCTTTCGAGGCCGATTACACTGCCCACTTAGAAAAGAGATGTTATCATTTCTACACGTTTTCTGTAGCATCAAAACTCACACTTGCCCTTTGAAAGCTTGCATTTGCTTCTGTCTGTAATATGTGTAATACCCTGGCAGGTACCATGCTGGCATTTCTTCACTGCATCCCTCTCGATTTTAAAAGAAAATATCTGTCTAATGGTCATACTCTCACTTCTTTTTCTTTTTTTTTTCTCTCTCTCTTCATTTTTTTTTTTTTAATAAAAATAACAGACAGAGGCATCAAAAGCAATTTTTCTTTTCCACATGCCTACGTGGTAAATCCAGATGTCAGGCTTTTTTGTGGTGGTGTGATTCATACCACTTCAGTATGGGATGTTAGCTCTGCATTTAGTCTTGCCTGGACTGTAACGAAGGACACCGATTACTGGGGTGATTCGAGCTAAAAGCTGCAGGAGAGGCATTAGAATACAGGAGACGTATAGGGGAATGCAATTTCAAAGTGGATGAAAAATGTGTGAGTGGATGAACATTCAGTTAGGTAATTACAGCTCAGGTTTAGTCCTGAATTTTCTTCAGCCTTACTCTAGGGAGAGCCTAATGGCCATCCCTGAGTTTTTAATGGCAACATTTGGGCAAAAAGTATGGCTATTAGGTGAGCAAATGTAGCACTTTATCCTGGAGGAATGGATATCACTTTTGGTGTCAAAAGTAAAGAAGAATCAATTCAGCTATGGGAGCTATGAAACTTTTCGGGGGGAAATCCTAGAATGGTCTCACTCTGCAGGGAGGGGAGGAGAAGGTGGTGTCTGAGCGTGACACGTGCTCAGCACAAAAGACACAGGCAGAGAGACAGTCTTGTCTATTGATTCCAGCCACCTCGGTGAAGTTATTCCAGATTCACGACAGCAGGAAAAGAGAATCTATTATTTATGCAAAACCGAGTAATTCTGATCAAAAGAGATACAAAGCCAAATGAAATATGAGCGCCATTTTCATCACCAGATGAAAGGTGTGTTTCACAACAAGCCGGTTCCTCAGATCTATAATAGGAATTCATATTCATAGCACTGGGTATCTCTTTGGGTGAGGTGAATACTCCACTTTCTGAAGAAAACAGCTTCAGTTAATCTGCGACAATTAACAGATTCCAGTAGCTTTTGTCAAATGGGATGGCAGGGACAGAGTCACTAAATAAGTGGAGTAAGAAGAGCATCATTTTTTATCCCTTTTGGAGAGGGTGGTCTTCCCTGTAGAGGGGAAAATGTATATTCTGGTTTTTGAACGAACATCTTCCACTTTTCATAGACATGTTCTTGTGAATCTGTGCTGGGGACAATGTCTTCTCTGACCATAACATTAGAGCATAACATTCCTTTCTACATGGCAATACTTAAACACACCCTGAGCCCCACAGCCAGCAAGATGCTCGTTCAACCACTGAGAAGAGCAGTCTCCAATGAAACTCTGGGATTGGGCTGCAAATTCAATTAGGCAGCTGTGTTAGGCAGGCAAGCTGCATCTTCGTCTCCCAGATCTTAAATACTTGTCCAAAGGAGAATATTACGCCCTTCACTTTCAGTGAAAATGCCTAGTTTTACCTTTTCCTTAAAAAAAGGGAGCAGCCTATCATGAAGGCATACCAAAATCATCACGGCTCAAATAAACTGTTTCAGTTTACATAAAACCAGAATATTTATTGGTTTATTCTTAATTTTTTTTTAGTTTGAAAAAATAAATTAGAATAGAGAGAAGAGAACAATGCTTGCTCTGGCTCTTCTCAGTTCTAGTTCAGCAAATCACTCCATACACACCCGCTATCTGCACTGCCTTAATTGCTCACAAAGGTTTTTATGGCCAGTTTGGACCCCAAATGGACCCCAAATTGCAATTACTACTGCATGCTTGAGGCTAACAAGAGAAAAAAAGCAAAGACTAATGGACAGCCCTTTGGCTCTCCCGTCTGATGTACAGGATGAAACCTGAGCTTGTCTCCTTCCAGGCTCCAACTGGGACAGAGGTGGGACAGGAGCAGCAGGAACCTCTCTTTGACATGACTTTTGCATGGCCAGAGGCAGGAACTTCAAGCTGTGATGCAGGAGAAGCCACCCTCATGAGACATGCTGCCCCATTTGAGGTCCTAAAAGGTTAGATCATCCAGATAAGATCATCCAGATGTGCCTACCAGAAATGACCTCTGGTTTTTTAATACTTTTATCTTTTTTTTTTTTTAATAGCAGAAAGATCTGCTGTAGTGTCATGCATGCACAAGAATTGCACGGACAAACTTCCAGGGATATTTCTCTTATTATTTACTGCGGTACCTTATATTTCTATTACCAGGCAATTTGATCCCTGAAACAATCACAATCCGAATGTCCTTAAAGTGAACTGATGTACTGTACTTAATAGCCTGGTGACTTCTTGGATTAGACTGATAGAGCCGGTGATGAATAGGGTAAGTATAGTTAACAGCCATTCTTAAACAACTTTGAGTGTCATTAATTTTGTTATAGGACAGATTAATCTGAAATGTCAGGACTTGCTGTACTAGACCTAAAATTGTATTTTCAAACCAATTTTAACAGATTGTATTTCACTCTTGACACAAAATTCATTTACTTGCCTTAGATTGCAGCTTTTATTGTAATTGTATCAAATTAAATCAGGGCATTAGATCCATAGAAAACTAAGTTGAAGTTACAGGAAGATAGTTGCACTAAATTTCTTTCTATTTTCCTTTTTAATACATTTTTCTTCTTAAAGCAAGCTAAAAGGCATAGACACTGCTAAAGATTAAGAAGAGATTTTAACTGTCCGGTGTTTAGGTATGTAAATAATGTAAATCATATGTAAATCACACCTAGACATAGGACAATACCTATTCTGTTAGCTGTCTTATTTATATCAACAGAATGCCTGCTTTCTTTTAAAAATTTGATATTTGTTTTGATTAGACTCACAAACCATGAACGAAAGCCAGCTTATTTAAATCAGTATCAAACATCCAATTAGAGAGCAGCCTGGGTAGCTAACGATGCCAAAAATTAGGAGAAGTGAATTGAGACACCCATGAAGGCAGGAAACAGAAAGGTTAGCTCTCCTGAAACCTTTGAAATGCAGCTTAAGGATGAGTTACAGCCCCTCTGAAAAGGAAGAATTTCCCCTCACCCCCCAGTAATACATTGCAGATAAGAAATAGCTAAATCAATAATCTGTTCATAGGCAAACTGTACAGCAAAATGTGTTTGGACAGAAACATTTCTCGAATAATTTTGAATTATGAATAAATTCGTGAAAGTACCAGTCAGTTCACAGATAATTCATGAACTGAAATAAGGGCAAAATTTGTCGAATAAATTATTCACCACAAATAGTTCCTAAGCTCTCCAAAGTACTATCACACTTCATTTATCTCTTGCCTTAGGGGTAGATAAAAATACTCAGAAAAAATTATAACTAACCTGAAATTTTCCCTAAAAAATTCAAACTGGAACATCTCCTTCCACAGGATTCTTAAAGGCAAGAAGCTTGTTCAACTGTAGCTTTTATTCACCTTCCACAGAAAGCTGTCTTTATGTCAAAGACTTCTGATTTTTATCTCAAAATCAGAGATAATGGGATCAAGAAGGAGCAGATCTAATTCCAGGTCCCCAAGGGTTGCAGCAATACCTTCCAGAAGACTTTATTGTGAGACCTCCAGAACAAAATCGAGAATTACGGATTTTTTTTGGTAACTGCTCAAAATTCTGATTTTATTCTGGTACATGTTCTTTCTCCAAAGGGAGCTGTGGCTGTCTCAAGCCCGCATATCCTCAGCTTTAGAATGTCTTTGCATCACTGTAGGTATCTGAAATAGGAGGTTTGTATCACAGGTGTAAATGGAGGCAAGTCAACAAACGGTAGTTGCATCTACAACTTTTCTGGTGCCAAACTGGTCAGTGTCCTCTGGATTTTAAAGATTTGTATCCAGAAAAGGAAGCAAGAAAATCCAGCAGAAATGACATTAGAGGGACATCAGTTTACGTAATTCCTGATATCAAGAGCAGAAAAAGGCCTGAGGGGGTCTAGTAGAAATGACTTTTATACTCTGTATTGAACCAAATCAACATTTTTGTCTGCTATAACATAAGAAGGAGGAAAAATACTCAAGAAAAGTCTTTTATGTATAAGAATGCATAGAGGATCTTTCAAGATGTAGGCAGATGCTGAAACATTGAGGCATCTGATAGGCTTGTGTTCGTGTATCAAAAACTTACAGAAATATGAAGTACTTGAGATTCTGCTCTGACTATTCAAATGAACCTTGTATGGATGAGCCAAAGATGTCACAGCTCCCTGTTCAGCAATATTTCATATAAGGCTGCTGCAGTAAGAACTAGTTTGAGCTTGTACTTTTCTGACTTCTTTACACCCGGCAGCCATAACTGCCCATACCAAAGCAGGGAAATGAGATGGTGCAATTCAGACAGTGAGAAGAATGACTCCTAGCAGTGTTTTCAAGAAGGGTTTCAAATCCAAAAGGATACATAAAAAGAAAAAAAGAAAGAAAACAAACCACCATGTAAATCAGAGCTCGCACATGGGATAGGTTGTGCTGGATTTTCCTCTTAGACCCCTGAGAAGAGAGAATCCAGACCAGTCTGTAGAGATGTAGAAAAGTTTAGCCTTGTACACTGAGTTCACATTAAATTATACCAACCCCAATCTACAGCCTTTCAAAATGCCACCACATCAATGGTCCTTAAAAGACAGCAGCAGGATTCTCCAGGGGAACAAGTCGGTAGGCATTTAACTGTGTGCCTGGCTCTCCTTGCTTCATCAAACAAAAAATAAATTAGACAGGTCAAACATTGTAGATCTAATCTCACTGTGAACTGAAAACATAGTAGCTCCACTGCCACCAGAGTAAAGGGGAGCCTGCGATGACCCCACCATGAACTGGAGGGGATGGGAGATCTCCAGCAGGTGCAGTCTGGGAGGACTCAATGTCGCATTCAAGTTTATTCTTTGTATGGGTCTGAGAATGGCAGGATTGTGTTTTGAATCCAATACCCCAGGGCTTTCACTTGCTTTCTCACAATTACCTGTGCAAGAAGAAGGGGAGGGGGGAAGAAGAGAAAATTCTTCTCTGGCAGAGCAGAAACGGTCAAGGGCAGTTCAGATTAAAGACCATGATTGGCACAGGAGAGGCTAAGCCAACAAAATAAAAAAAATAGAACCATCCTGTTTAATAGAAACAAATTGCTCTCCACTTCTCAGTGACACAGATAGTGGGGCCATTTGTACCCGCTGCCCTTTGTTGGGAACAACAGCAAGGAAATGTACTCGTCTTTGAGCGGGATAAAATTCTTTTTGTTGTATTTGGCTATCTCAGCCCGCAGAACAAGCACGGCAGTTAAGTAGTTGAGCTTCCTTGTACATTTGTTTGATTAAAGGTCTGTAACACTGGCTCAGGTAGAAACAGCTCAGCTGCACGAAACCGCAATGAATGAAGGGCTTGTTAGGGAGCAGCCAGCGAGACACGGCAGAGCCAGCTTCTCAACCAGCTCTCAATAAGCAGCTTGTTGTTTTGCTTGTTCACTTTACTATGGAAGCACAAAACTGTACATTTTAAATTACATGCGATGAGATGGGGGCTAGTTTGCATGTGTGTATTGGGAAAACCACTAAAAAACGAAGGCGAGCTCTTTTGCAAGTCAACCCATGGAAACAAATATCCTTCAGATGTCCCCGAGTGCTCCAGTTAACATTGGCATTTCTAAAGGTCGGAGTGGAGTGTGTTAGAGCATATTTATGGAGTGACCAAATAGAAGGTTTTAAGTCTGATCATAAATGGGCTGGAGAAAATCCAACCAACTGCTCGGCTGATAAAAGAAAAAAACCCAAACAAACCAGCATTAATTTGTGTTGTTTTCTAATCTTATAGGGACATGGCGTGGCGTGCCAGATCTGTCACAGTATAATCTTGATTCCAGCTTTAGCAATGCCAGTGTCCTGGGGTCAGTGACAGTTCCTCCAGCTGCCATGATGTCTACACGATGTATGTACATATATACATCTCATTACTGAATGTTGCTTGACTTCTCCACTTGGTTTCTCTGTGTAAAGGGACTGGGGTAGATAAACTGACATTTGTGCACGTGTACGGACAAGACATCGAGTTTACTGCCGATAAAAACCTGCCCAAATGAACAAAACCCATCTTAAAAAAAGCTGTTAAAATGCCTTTGCTCCTAAAATTCGGTACCATCATAACTAATAGTGTTTGGATAATTCCTGTGTTCAAGGCCAGGGTGGATCGGGCCTTGAGCAACCTGCCCTAGTGGGAGGTGTCCCTGTCCAGGACAGGGGGTTGAAACTAGATGATCTTTAAGGTCCCTTCCAACTCTAACCATTCTATAGCTCTATGGTTCTATCCTTGTGAGAGACTCTTATCTCCCCTTCACCTTGTGCGTTCGCCTACGTGCAAATTCTTCATGGTCTTTGGCCTCTGCTGTAAAGTGTCACCTGCAGCATCTACTCTTCAGCAATTCTTTTTTCTCAGGAGCATTTCTTTCATTTTCCTTCCAACATCCATTTTTGCACTGTAATTTTTGGCCTTTCTTCCAATTACACCACAAATGCAAACTATAAAAATACAAAGCAGGGATAGCAGGAGATCAGCTCAGGGTGTTTAGTTACTTCTTGCATCTGCCTCAGGATTGTGCAACAAGGAAAGTTTGGAAGAAAATAGTGGGATGCCTAGAAAAAGGGTGATGGTATCACAAACTCCTGCTAAAGAAGAATATACTCCGCACTCAAAACACCCCACACTCAAAATCAATGCATATTTTGAGCTGATATCATGTTTACAGAAACTGATTGAAGGCTCTCTATCACTGCCACAGCTAATGTCTGGGAATGGGAATACAATGTTTCCTCAATTAAACAAGACATGCAACCATAGGTGATTTGGTTTGACTCAGAAATGGATAATTTGTTATCAAATCCTTTAATAGTCCGTGCTGAACTTTCTGTCATTACTTGTTGCTCCTCTCAATCTTTATTATGACGAACTCTTTAAAAATGCCTGGTTAGAAAAAAGTGCCCATTAATCCTTTCAAGGAAAGACCGCTGGTACCAGATTAAGTCAAACTGGCATCTGAAACTATTCTTTTCTTTATGACACATAGTAAGTGGTCGGTAATCCACATCTTAATCTCCTTGTTGCACAGCTTGGGTTATCGTAACCGATACTCCTGTGACTGTTGCAGACTCCTATTGTGTTACCTTCAGCGTTCAGCTCTTCTTCCTGTTTTTTCCCCCTGGAATGTCTGATAAAGGCACCCTTGAAGTTGACCATAGTCTTTTGAGAAAGTGCTTTCTCAGAGAAAATGTGATTTCATTAAAGTTGTATTTATCTATCTTGCTTTTTGTCTTCCCCCTATGGAAAATCTCTGGCAAAATTTCTGCTCTCCACCAACACAGGAATTTCCCTGCTACTTAAAAAAAGAAAAAAACATTTAAAAATCCTCTATTCTGGTCCATAATTTTCTCTGAGCTGCAGTTATACTTTATAGCAGTGCTTAAGTATCAAGAAGAAAACAAAAAAGCTGCTAGAAGTGAAATTTAACTTGACCAATATATAAAAAATATAAACAACAGGGATTTTAACCTAGAATGGCTGTTTCCGTGAAAGAAGTGAAGAGATGCGATATTTTGAACAGTTTTCCTGAAAAGGAACTTGAAATTTAAAAATCCCACATGCCCTGCTAGTGAACCAAGCATTTGCTACAATTGTTATTTTAGAGATGAAGAAACTGAGGCAACGTGATATTATAGTGTCTGAACTTCAGCTCTGTTTGCTGGTCAACTCAGATGTAAAACAAGCATTTTAATAAAAAGTTGCAAGAAATACCCAGGTCCTGATTTTTAGTATTTTGTGACACAAGGGCACTCCTTTTCTTTTTAAAAAGATGGGTGCCTGATCTAGCCTTTCCAGAAAATGCAAATTTTAAAGAATTTTATTAAAGAGGGAGAGATTATGGGTAATTCTGGAAAAGTATCCTGTTTCCCACAACAGGATGGTGCATCAGAGGAACGTTCCTCTGGTGGTTTGGGCAATACAATGTCACAGTAACCTTTGTAAGATTTTTCTTAACTCCAGTGTCAAGAAAATTTGTGGAAATTTCTATAAAAGTAAAAATAAAAAACTTTATATGAAATTTAAAAACCCCAATGATTTGGTTAAGATGCCAAAATTCTCAAAACCACTATTTTTCAAGCAGTGCAGCTCTGGATGAAACAAAATATTTTACCTTAAACTTTAGCATATTCTTACATCTGGCTGAATGGTGTGGGGCAAGAATTTGTATATAAATGTCTGCTGAATAGAGATGGAACTATTGATGTTCCAAAAAGTAAAAATTTCAAGAACTTTTCTGAATTGGGGAGCCTGTAATATAGTGTTTTATATTACAGAACACTGTAATATAATGTTCTATAATACAGAACACTGCCAGCCCATGAGGGAAAAAAAACCAAACATATTGAGGTCTAGATTTTGGAGCTTATAAAGGTTTTTATAAAAACTCGACATCTTGATTTGTGCTCAACTACTTTAAAGTTCACATATTTCTTATCTGAACTTTGCTAGTTGCAGTAATTTTATTCGCTCTCAGGGCTGGATTGGTGGTGCTTATTCAGATCTCATTAATTACAGGAAACTGGACTCATGCTCACGTATCCAATTCACCCGTCCTGCCCTCAGGCCAGTCAATTTATCTGGCATTTAATGAGGAGTTTTAGATTTTGCAAGTTATCAGAAGTGGGCCCTGAAAGTGTTAGCTTGTGAATTCCAAATAAATGGGCTACTCTGGGACTTGTTTTAGAACAGACAGCACAGCAGCTCCTTAATATGTGCTAAATGACTCTAAAATGCTGTGCAGTGTTATACCAAAGGTGCTTTTCTTTTTGTACTTTAAGAATATTGCCACTATCGGCTGATACACTTTATGAAGTGTGAGAACTTCATATCTGCCAAGATATTTTCTGGATTTAATTACCCAGCTTTGGGGCAATTGACTGTATCAATATTTTGCATCCCCAGCCTAGCAGCTGAAGGGGGCTTTATTTAAGAGCATTTCCAGCAATAACATAATACTATTGTCACTGCTGGTTATTTGATATCTATCAGTATTAGCGCAGGTCCAGAGCTAAATGAAGGCCATAACAATCTCAAATACATATCAAAATCTCTTTGAAGTGTATATGACGTGTCTATTAAGTATATTAGCACTGTAGCATACCCTTTGAAATAAAATTAATTTCAATATTAAAAAGGAGCCACCTGCAGTGGTTGGTTCTGTGTCTTCTCAGCCTGCGTGCCTTTGGACCACCACCTGCAGACAGATGTCTTGGATAAAGAGGCAACCACATTTGGTCACCAGCCCCATAGTGAACCTTCATTATTAACAACTGCTTGTGCTCTTAATGTAGACCAGTTCCTACATGCAGACAAACTTCTCAAGTCTCTGGGGAAGCTGTGGAATGCTCACCATCCATCCCATGGTGTCCTCACCCTCGTCCTACAAAGAGAAGTGCAAAACATCTCCAGTGAATGCCAGAGCCTCATTTAATTCCTCATCACATCTTCCAGAGAAATGGTAAACCCCCACTTTTTTTTTTTTCTCTAGCAGAAATATTAAAAAATAGTAGGAATGAAGCAATATTTGAAAAAAGTCTTCAGTGTGAGGCACACAGCTCTGCTGTAATGCACATGACAAAACACTATGGAAACAATGATGCTTTGCCCAGTTAAGCACAGAGCTCAGTGCGGCTTTTCATGGGGTATTAGAACTCAGCAGTTTAGCAGATATTAATAAATTCCTATTGTTATGTGGGACTAATTATTTTTAAATGAGCCACTCTGGTCTGAATTCAAGCCTGAAACTCTGTTGCAATGCATCCTCTTCAATCCCAGGGTAAAAAACCTACTTTCAGTACTTGTAAATATGTGTACCAAAGTGTGGTTTATTTTTTCTTCTGGAGGAACAGCTGACAGGCTTCACCTGAGCTCTGTGCTAAGAAGAAGATTGCCATCTATAGATAACTGTCCCCAACTGCACGTCCTTGCATCAGCCAGGGAGAAAGGAGGTCACTGAGGAGATGGTGGTGTCCTTTCCTGGAGCAGGGCATGAAAACGGATGGTACCTTCGTGTCAATAACTTCTAATTCAAAATAAGGATGTGGTTAAAAAGTTGCAGTTTAAAGATGCCTGTTTTTTCTGTTGTGCTCGTTATGCAAAACTGCTCACACTGACAATAATTGTGGACAATCCAGGACCGTTTCCAGTTACTGCAAACACACCCTTAGGTTACAACATTTATTTGTGTTTTCTTCAGGTGTAGACAATGTGGAAAAAAAAAAACCAAACAACACTAAACCAAAAAAAAAAAAACCCACAGTACTTCTTGGCCATGTCCTATTTTTGTGGCAAAAAGCCAAATGTTAACAAATTAATTGGGCCTGAGATCATATGTAAGTGTAATCCTTAGGCAGGAACAATGAACTAAAGATATAGGTTAATTCCATGACCACATGCTGATGGGCAAAAGGAAAAGGAAACACAAACATAACAAGTGTCAACATCTCTGCATGCACATAAATCCAGACAAAAATTATTATTTATCATTTTAAAAGCACATTATGACTAAAATAAATGCTATTTGTTGCTCATCAGCTTGACCATTTACTTAGACAGAGTGGAAACATTTTCTACAAGTTTGGAGAAGTACAAGACTTTCCTGAGGATGCTGAGCTATGGAAAAGCTGGCTGGGAGTGGCAAGTCCTGGTCCTGCTTGAACTAGGAAAAAAAAAAAAAAAAAAGGAAACAAAATTACATTTCAAGTGCAATTTGTTTTGAATGACCTATTAATTAAAAATCATTGACCTTTGCTTTCACCCTCCTGAAACTTTTCAGAAAAACTCTCTTATACTGGATATACCCCACAATTTTCAGGATAAACTATTCCAAGCCAACATTAGTGTAAACCAAAACTGGTCATTTCAATCAGACATAAAGAATGGGGAGATGGGCTCCATAAAGCTAGCAGTAAAAAGCTCTTTATAAAAGAGAATTCAAATAGCATAGCTTTAGTTTTAAAAGTGCCTGTTGCAAGAATTAAGTATTTTTACACTCATCTTTGATATGCAGACCTCCAGCAGCAATATGTAAAATTTGTGAACTGTTCCATCCTGAATACAAATCAAATTACTTTGTTCTTGTCAATCTACCAAATCTTTCATCTTTTCCCTGGTTGCCTTTTCTTACTACATTTCCTTTATCTCTGCTCGCAGTTTTAAGAAGTCAATGGCAAAGAGTCATCTCCAGTTCATCTGAAGATAAAGCCCATTAAGCTGTTGTATTCACATTTAATTAATGTTTTCCAACTCTCATTTCCTATTTGCCTCCTGAAAATCTTGCCTAAAGTGCTATATGCCAAATAAAATAACTCAGGTAAGGGATATCTGATCCAAATGTTTCACAGGAGATGACTGGATAAGATAACTCTAAGGAGTTGATCATTTTTATTATTTGTGGACAGCCTTTCTAGCCGAGTTCATTCTCTGCAGACATACTCTTATCCCTTGGGGATGGATGGTGCAAACTGAGCTTTTCCTTTTATTTTTCAAGCGTTGCCTGATACCGATAGGGCTGCACTTTTATCTTTATAAATTCAGATGGTGGCTCGTTACTCCGATAAATCAGGTGCTAAAATGAAACGAAAGCCTGGATTTCTCCAGAGTGGCCAGCACTTCCTAAGGCTTTGGAGCTTTAATCCCAGCTGGCATCCAAGCAAACATCCCCTCCAGGGCTGGGAAAGAGGGTGAATTTCATTTTACAAGTGGGAAGAGCAAGGTGAGGCTTGTCCCAGAGGTGACAGAGGTGGCCACAGAGAGGATGTAGTTGAGGTGGGGCTGGGGTTGTGTCTCCCAGCCCGGCGTGGCAGCGAGCTGGAACTCCCCAGGCTCTCGGCTGGAAATACCAGTAGCTCCTGGGAGCTGGAGCGTACGATCCTCTTCCCGTCAAGCCGAGCAGAGAATAGCTGTGTAATGACTCGGCTGTGTTTGCTGTCCTGCTGCAGCTGCAGGATGAGGGAGAGCATGAAACAGCAGGGCAAGGTGACATCTGCGGGGGGAAGAAGGGAAAGACACCGAGGATGGAGAGTGGGGTGAAAAAACGGAGTAATGGGAAAGGGGGGTCCGACAGGGCAGCGGTTGTAATCTCAGTCTGTGATCTAGGTATGTACCTAGATGAAAGAAAAAAACCACAAAAAAACCCCAACAAACCCCAAACGATCCAGGTCTGAATTTTTTGTCATAGCCTGCTCCCAGGGGTGGCTGGAGCCCCCGGGGTTTTGCTGGCAGCGTCCCTCATTGGAGTGTCTGGAGTCAATGACGGGCAGAAACCAGCTCGAAAATACAAGCTGCTGGTGACAACAGGAAGGAGGAGGGTGTTGCAGAACGGGAAGATGACTCATGAAAATAACATAAGGATAAAATAGACACATGCACATATATAGGCACGCATGTGCATGAAGGGAGCAAGCTTTTAATGCTGAATATTTATTTATTAACTCTCATTGCCACAGCTGTCAACTATTTTTATTGTCTTATTGCTATTTAACTGAACCAATCACAGAGAATTAGGGTATTGCCAGGGAAGACTCTAAAATCCTTTAAAATCACCCTTCAATCAGCTCAGGCTCCTTCTCTTTAGATTATGGAACTTTAATACTTTTGGCAGGAGCAAGTAATAAAGATTTGAATATACCCAGTATGATTAGTAACCTGTGAGGATTTTCTCCTCCCTCAGATGTTTTTCCCCAGTGATCATTGATGTTTATATTCTTTATAATGCATATTATATTTTAATGTGAATGCTTGCTATGGAGATTTTTCACCGCATTAATTTTATCACTTAACCTTTGAGAAGCAGAATCACATTGTGTTACAACTTCTCCACATTTTATTCAAAGTCCTTCATTAGACAGGAAACACTAGGTTTTTAAAATCTAGTTGAACACTCCCTAAATTAACTGGGATTTTGTTTAATACTGCTTATATTTGTAATTAAAAAAAACTTTTATCAAGCTGTTAGATCAACCAAATGCTTTTTGGGTGAGGCTTACAGCAGAGGATTTTGACTTATGGGGTAAATGTGCACAGTCTGTGGCAGTTCCTTTCTTCACCACGTAGAGAGGATCAGCCCAAGTGAAGCTGGGTTTCCTGACCCCGCAGAACTGACAGCTTGATTTAATAGTCATTAGAGGAAAAAAACCAAAAAAAACCCAGCTTTCTTCTGACTTTTGTGATTCACTATTCATTTCTTGGCGGATTTGCCCTGTTACATTGCAGGGCAGCTTCCATGGGCTGAGCTGAGCAAATTGAAATGACGCGTGTGAAATCCCATTAAAACCAGTGTCTAGGACCTGATCCGACAACTGGAAATCTTGCAGATGGATGCTGAGGTGCTGCCTAAGCCCGATGCTACTTGCCCGGGGAAGCAGCTTCTCTCTCTCAGAGGGATGGACCGCTCTTGTTATCAAATTCCTCTTGGCAAGGGGATGGGGCAGCTTCTAGTTCTTCCTGGGAGCTGGGTCTCACAACCCTGCACGGCAGTGATGCAGCACCTTAATTAGCAGTTAATCGAGTAAAATAGACAGGTCGTCTGTCCGAGTTAGAGCAGCACAGTGCTCTTTTTCGTGCACATCACCCAGCTGTTCCCAGACCGGAGACAGCCGGGAACGGGTGCTGCGTTCGCACCGGCACAGGCGTGCCCCCAAATTCCTGCCTCCTGTCGAACAACCAACTGCTGTCAGGTCTTTGGAATAAACAAGGAATTATTGAGAGCTCCACGTGGTGCCGCGAGGTCATTTCAGACGAAGGGATCAGTCAGGATTTCATAAAGTATTTATTTAGCTGACAAAGGAATTCCCAACCTCCCTTTCATGTACGTTAGAGCTGATGCTAAGTTTCCGAGACAAGGCTCCGATTGTGGCTGTCACCAAACAATGACATATTTCTTTTCTTCTCTTAAATTCTCTGTATCATTCTCTATAAGAGGGCAATTTGTCTGTCATGCAGCTAAAACAGGGCCCACTCACTGCCCTCATTAAACTGACAGCACAGTTATTAGCAGTAAACGAAGCCAACAGGCAATGAATTTAGCCACTGTTTTATGGCGAGCGCCAGTGAGATTTTTTCAGTAATTAATTTGATAAATATATTAATTATGAATTGAGTTGACAGTACAATCAGATTGTCAGCCTTCCAGACAGGCTTTTGTGATAAGTAGCTTTGTGATGAAGTGGTCGGATTTCAGTACCTGTCATCCTCCGGTGTCAGTCTCTTATCACTGTCCCGGCCATTCACTCTGTAATTTCCTGTGTGTTGTAATTAAATGGTGGCTTTCTGATTGGAAGTGACTCCTCAAACTTAATCTCTCATTCTCTCAGAATATATTGTTTAAAAGGAAAAAAAAAAAAAAGGCCAAAAAAAAAAAGGCCCTTTGTTTCAGCAGCTTTTAATGTTTTGGGGAAAAAAAAAAAAAAAAAAAAGAAAAGAAAAAAGGGAGCATTTTATTTTTATTTCACATTTGGTTATTGCCCTGATGCGCTGCCTTCGGCCCTGGCATCAGACCCATGCTCTCCCACTGTCATGGTGAGTGGTGGCATGAGGACATGAAGCCATGGGGCAATGTCCCACCTGCCCTCCCTCTCCTGCATCTCCAAGCAGGGAGCAGCCCAGCACAGTCTGGAGGACTTTGGGAAGGGTCATTGCTGGTACTTCTTGCCAGCTGCTTTTTTTCTTTTAATTCCCTTTATGAAATTAATTAGGAACAGTGCCTGAGGTCATTTGGCTCAGGAGATACATGTCAAGATAAGATATTTCAAAAACACCTCCTTAATAATTTAATATCGGGTTGGAATTTGGAAGCACGATAGAGAAATGTTGAATTGTTTGGAATTGCAAATTTAAACAAGGTAGGAAGAAGTCCCACAAAAGAAAACAAACAACAGCTATCAAGATGCTATGAGGTCTTCAGTTCCTCTTTAAGCTTATCAGAAAACATAACTAAATCTGGGGACAATATTTGCCAAATACAGCAGATGACTGTTTGCTTCCAGCTCCTCACATTGGAAGGGTGGTTGACAGATTGAGGACGGAAGCTGGCCCCAAAAGTTTGGGTCCTATTGAGTCCTGGTGTCAAATTACTCTTCAACCTTGAGCAAGACAGGATGACCCAAACCCACAAAAATGACACTATGATGTGCTAAATTTTAAGCTGAATTTTAAGCACACAGACACAAGCATATGGGCATGTTTTAAGCACATGGAGAAAAGTTGCCCCATGGAAGTCTTACTGCTTATGTCTTAATTTTAATTTTAATTGTGTGCCTTTTTGTCCGTATGTGGGTTAATTTGAAGCACATATATAGTAAGGCTTCTCTGTCTGTGTGCACACTCTCTCTAGGTGTTGCACGCTTTCTCCAACCCAGAACACTGGGCAGAGCACCATGCACGGCCTCCACAGAAATGAGAATGTGTTGGTGATGAATGGTGATGGAGGTGCCCACTGCTTGTCCCAGCTCTGGCCACCAACGTGTTCCAGCCTTTGGTTTCAAGGTCTTCCCGAGCCCTGCTCCTTGAATAAGTTTAAGTTCTTTGCTAATGTTGCACCAAGGGACTCTAGGCTGCTTTATAAAATGACAGGTAAATCAGAATGACATTCTGGCAGTCAATGTGAAGTCCAAAAAAGGCCATCCAGAGCTGAAACAGGGACCTGCTGTGTGACTGCCAGAATTTGCATTATATCATACAGCCTGAAGCCCTGCAATGAAGCATTCAGAATAGTCTTTTTGAACTTCTCAACAGGGACAGTCTTTATGGATTATTTAAACATAAAAATATATGGCTTTCTGGAAAAGAACCATTTTAGCCTTTAGGGACTCATGCAAACTATTGTATTGTAGGAAGATCTATAATTGAGCATGCTAATACTGAAATTCTACTGTTTGAGATACATTTTACCAAGCGTGAGCCCATAATGCAAATTATACCTTAAAAAGATCAATTTAAAGGATATATTGTATCATTTCACTGATTTGCAGATGCATCTATGTTACAATCTAATGCCATACTGGTGAAGAGACTACTTCTAAAGATGCTTTAAATGTATTTAAAGATGCAAAGTATTTTTTTTCAGGCAAATCCTGTAATCACATTAAAAATGTATTTTAAAGAAATTAGTTTCTTTATAAAGCATCTATTCCTAAATCTGATAGTCTTAAATGAGATTATTGCTCACTAAAATCACTAAAAAACTTAGTAGAAGGTCAATTAAAGTGGGTTTAATTGTCTTTTAAAATCAGTATTTGCCTATGCTCTATTACTTTGAATAAAGCATGTATTGTCTCTGCACATGTGCAAATCCCCCATAACGGAATTGAAATTTCCCAGGAAGCTTTGAGTTTTCTCGTTACTGAATGTCTTTGGAGCTTGTGGCCCCTGCTCTTGGTTTCTCTCACCCAGCACAAAGCAGTACATTCAATAAAAAATGTATGTGATGGTTCAAGAATTGTAAGTAAAAAAATAATGGCCTCTGACACACTTGTAAGGGTGATTAGGTACCTCTCTCTGCAGGCTGGATAATGTCCTTTTAACAGCTTTTTCTATGTATTAAATAATGTCAAGTTGCTACATATTCTTACTTTCTTACTTCGGGGGCTGTCACTGGCACAAGTTATTCCTGAGACAAACTACTGAGGAACAGCTGAATTCAGATTTATTTTTTTCTTTATTTATGGTATGTTTTTTTTCTCTTAAACACAAGCTTTAACTGCGGAGCAAGATTTGCTTCCTGGTAAATGAAAAAGTGACTTATTCCTTGGAATAAGACTAGGGTTGCCCGCAAGGAAATACATCTTTATCATGTCTGAAAAATTCTAAACCAAACTGATTATGTGTCACTTGATAAAGTGCTGGAGAAGAATTATA
This sequence comes from Scolopax mira, assembly GCA_004320125.1. Classification (NCBI taxonomy): domain Eukaryota; kingdom Metazoa; phylum Chordata; class Aves; order Charadriiformes; family Scolopacidae; genus Scolopax; species Scolopax mira. Next base: position 189,525 of record BJBW01001252.1, on the reverse strand, counting down.
GGTGTATTCCTGTTCCCACTAAAACCAGCAGTGAACTCTGCAGTGGCAGCACCAGCAGCAGCTCCCAACCTCTCCTCTTTGCTCCCAAGCTGCCGGCTGTAGCCTGGCGCTGCCAGCGATGCAAGCGGCCAGGAGATTGTAATTATTCGGCAAGGAAAATGCTCAGTATTTCCTGAGCGAGGCTTTAATCCTAGTTTGCAGTCACTGCAAGGTCCAAGTGGAAACTGTGGTGCTTTTGTGCATCTGTCAGACGCCGCTGCTTATTACAGAACCAGGAATGATAAATATGCGGAGTGCTTTGATGTGAAGATCAGCTTGAACTCCTCTGGTGCTCAGGTAGAAAGCAGCTGAAGCTATTGTTTTCATCTCGCATGAAAGGTTGAACAGATGCTTGAAAATAAATAGGACCCAGTAAAATGATAAAAAAATCCTGGGATAAAAATCCTGGCCTCTGTTCACAGCCCAAACCTGAACTACCTCTACGACCGATAGGTATCTCCAAATACTGCACAGAACTGCCCATTCAGGAGTAGCAGCATGTAGCCACAAGAGTAATAAAATACGCATCATCTGCCCAGATTAACTACTAATCTTCATCTTCAACTGGACGAGAACAGAGAGACTTTACAACATCAGCTCCAGCGTCTGCATGGATGAGGTTACGGGACTTCTCTCTCTGAAGAGAAGGATTATGGCAGTCAGCCCAGAGTTCAGCTCACAGACGTGATATGGACCTGCTGGGTTTGTTTGTGGGAGTCATTTAGGGTCCCAGAGAGACTTGAGGGACCCAAAGGACAAGTGAGCTAGAAACTAGACATTTATATATTTGTCTGCAGAGCTCTATGCAAGACTGTGGAGAGTCAGTAGCTCCAAGTTTGGCAGATCAGTATCAGAGAAATAAATCCATGCTAGTGGGTGTTTTTTTCTGGAGAGGGTCAGTACATATATATATATTCTGCTTCTCAAATATCTGATCTGTCCACAAGACCATCTACACTATTCTTTTTCTGCTTTCCATGTCTTAGTTCATGCTCACTGATGGGTCGTGGAGCAGCTGGCACCTCCAAGAAGACCTTGTGATGAGGCAGGGACAATAGAGTGGCTTTCCATTACCCTGTGTAACCTCTCTTACACATCTATCTTTCTTCTCAAATCCACCATTATCTCCTTCCCTCCTCCAGGATTCAGTTTCCAAACAAGTCCTGCAATCTGTGTGACTTTACATCACCAACCTACTCACCCACATCTATTTCTCACAGGCTTTTCCTGGTGAGAATAATGGAGAAACATCTGCCTCCACCTTCTTGGGCTTCTCCTGGCTGTCACCAGCATGCCCAGGCAGAAATACTGTGAGCCCTTAGCAAGGGCTTTGTGAAGAAATTACACAGCAGTGGGACCAAAGGGAGAAAAAAAAAAAAAAGAGCAGAGAAACATAAAATGAAAAGGTTTTCTCATTCTCTATTATTGGCCATAAGCAAATTAATTTAATTGTCTCATTAAAATGAATGCACTTCTTTTTTTATCATTTTCTAATGAGATCTTGTTTCCTGAGGAGGTTAACTACATGTTCTAGGCCAGTATAGAAGAAATAGGAAAACAAGAGGGAAGGGGTAGAAAACTCAGGGAGAAGAAGGCAAGTTAGAACACCAGTAAAGAAAAAAAAAAATTACCCTGAGGTACTGGTCCACAAAAATGCTTTACAATAGCTGAACACAAAATCAATTCAGAAATACAGTATATCACAGTCTATAAATAACGTGTCCAATCAGAAAAGTGTGAGGGGAAAATGACAAAAGGAAAAAAAAATCACTCTCCCAAAGGGGCAGCAAGGGGAAGGCATGAGGAGCATGATTGCCCTTTGGAGGAGAGCAGCTTGTTAAAATAAAGCCTTTACTCAGCCAGACCCCAGCCTTGGCCCAGGACATCCCCAGGTGGAAAAAATTCAGATAGCATCAGGGGGAGCATCACGTGTGCGTGCTCTGTGCATGTCTTCAGCTGGTGGGGGAGCCCTGGACCCCAGGGGCCTCTGACCTACCATAGTCATGGCAAAGTGCCTTGTGCCAGTGCACGATTGCTCTCTCACATTCCTCCGACACTTCAGGCAGCTGCCTCTCACTTCTGCCAGCCAGGTAAGGCTTCAGGCTTGAATGAATTATCATTTTTAATGCATACTTGTGTGGCACACCTCCAAAAAAAGTCTTGTCCAGTACTTGGCTTATCTCATTCCACCCTAGTCAATGAAACATATTGAACATACTTGATTCAATGTATGTAATGTTTCTCTAAGCTTTATCAAGGTAAAATCAACCACAGTTAAGAAAGATTATCAAGGGTCATGTTTTAAACACTGCAACAAATAAAACTCATTTCGGTTGACGTTTGCTGATGCTTTTTGGTTCCTGTGAGAAATAGAAAGGTATCACTTTGCCTGCCCAGCCCACTGGGCAGAGTACAAAGGGTTCACTTAAAGGAAAAAAAAGGCTTTCAAGAATGTTTCTGAGTGCTCGCAGTGAACAGCAACTATCCTACGTAGAGTGTTGTGGTTTTGGGTTCTGCTCTGCAGGCTTTACCATCTGTTATGTGCAACTATCTAAACAGTTCAAACCCTACCTTTTACATTTACTGTGAAGCTGTAAAATCTCTCAGTGGCCAGGGGTGTACAATAAATACCTAAGTCAACACTTAGGCTTCTACATGACCAGACTGAGATATAAGAAATTCTAAGCAATGCCATCACTGAAAATTTGGCCTCGTGGAGAAAGGTGTCAGATTTTAAGTCCTTAGAGGTAAAGGTCCTTAGTCAGGCTAAAGCTCAGTGAAGTATTGAACTTCAGTGTTCAATAAAAAACTCTGGGGTTTTTTTTATAGCATTCATGTAACTTTTAGCATGAGCAGTTCAACCAACAGATGTTAGCGTTCATGAAGCTCCAAGGTCTATACTTCATAATTTTCTGCTCGTGCAAAATGCCAAGGGAGAATATGGCCACATGTTGAAAACATTGCCTGTCATGCAATAAAATTGCTACAACCTCCCTCATGAGAGTGAAATCCTGAGTTTGGTAGATCTGAACTTTATTCCTCTTAGTTACATCCAGTCCCGTTGTGACCATGGTTCCTTATTTCATTTCGCAAAACCTCACTTTTATCTAGTTATAAAAATAGCAATAAAGATATTTAGTTCTTTGTAAGGCACTTTGACATCTGGGGATCAACAATACTAGTGGAATGAAAGCCATTCTATATATCAAGGCAACCATACCACTATCAAAGTGTTCCCTTTTTTTCACTACTAACTAGTCAAAAGGGCTTTTTTTATCATATAAGCTACTTGCATAAAATGAGACATGTGCAAAAGGTGATGCCCTGGCAATCTCAGGCACTGTGCAAGTCCTGCCACACATTGCAGCAAGTGTCTCCATTTTTCCTGATAGAAATACATGCACTCTGCCTGCAGGAAATGTGAGAACCAGCTTAGGTCAAATAAGAGTTGATTTAACTACCAGCAGGAATCTAGCTAGATTGTAATCGTCTTTTGTTTCTTGTGTTCTCATTGCCAGGTTTAAGGTTGGTGAGAAACGGAGGGGACTGGCTACCACGGTGGGTGACCATTCCCCTGAATTTCCCAGGTTTGAATAAGCGACTGCACTGAACTAAAATTCTGAACCTTCAGAGGTTCATCCATCACTTTTACTAAATTACCTCTTCATTCTCTTTTCTGCTAAGAATCTAATTTTTATAGCACTGTAGAGAATTTTTATAGCACTGTACTTTATCTTGTCACAGTATTTTTTGTCATTATTTTCATCTTGGTGAACTCTCGAATGATACTAAATAGACTGTGTGAACCTGACTGTGAGATCATGAGGGAGGTGTACATTTGCAAATGTTAATTGCTTACCCTCCCTAGCCTTTTGCCTGGGAAGTCAGGGTTTGTAGCCTTCTTGGGCAACACACAGAGAGAAATTATCTATATTTAGTTTTGCTTCTTTCGCCAGCAAATGGGTCAGATCAGATGTCTCTTCTTTTTTTTTTTTTTTCTGGCAGGGTTGCACCTAGAGGTTGCAGAGAGTCTGATTTCTTTGTGATAGGGAGAAAGCTGAAATGAGCTGCTAAATCTTTAGGGATTAGCTGGGTGTTTCCCCCATGCAACTCTAAAGAAGAAATGCTCCCAAGCTGCATGCCAGTATTTGCATGTCTGGGGTCAGGGCCTCATTCATTACAATCATGGAGCTACAGAGAAACCCTGTCCCAAACGACTTTCTCACAGAATCACAGAATGGCAATGGTTGGAAGGGACCTCTGGAGATCATCTAGTCCAACCCCCTGCCAGAGCAGGTCCACCCAGAGCAGGTTGCACAGGAACGTGTCCAGGTGGGGTTTGAATATCTCCAGAGAAGGAGACCCCACACCCTCTCTGGGAAGCCTCCTCCAGGGCTCTGCCACCCTCATAGGAAAGAAGTTTTTCCTCATGTTCAGACAAAATTTCCCATGTTCCAGTTTGTGCCCATTGCCCATTGCTTGTCCTGTCACTGAGCACCACTGAGAAGAGTCTGTCTCCATCCTCTTGACACCTACCCTTTAGATACTGATCACCCCTCTCAGTCTTCTCAACCACTGTTTAGCCTGGAGAACTTTTTATCTATTTTTTTTTTTATTAGATTTATCTAAATTTTATCTAAAACAACTGAGAAGAGATAGGAAAAAGGGATGAAGTGACTTGTGCAAGGTCATATATAAGCCTGTTTTCCACCTCCCCACTGCCTATGTCTGCAAGTAGCTTCCTCATAGCCTGTGTTTGGAGGAAAGGTTTAGATCTTCATGTCTGTGTAGCTGGTGCTTAGGAAAGTATGTTTACCTGTCCCTGCCAAGTCCCTTGTCACCTTGCCCATCATCGTAGAAAAAGTGTCTTCCAGGATGGAGGGAGGAGAAAAGGAGGGAACAGAAAGGAAATTTGGATTTCTCCCTCATCCAGTTTTCTCTGCCCTCCCTCATTCTAACTTGATGTTAGGCCTGGCGAAATGATAGTTTTCTAAAATGAGACCAAATAAATGTGTGTGGAGGTCAGGGGTGGCAGATTTAGCTAAAGATTTCAGTTTTGCTAAATGTTCACCCAACCTAACTCATATATTTCATTCACCTGAATACACAAGCCTGTGCAGAAAGCCTAGAGGCAGAAAAGTCATTTAGACTTCCACGGCCATAAAAATTTGTTCAATTAATATGCTCCCGCATCAGACAGATAGATCTTCACCCCCTATTACACCTCCTTCATTCTCCCTCTGGTAGCAGGGAACAAATGTAAAAGTGCCCTGACAGTGAAGCCAAGGGAACTCATCCTTCCCTTGGATGGATGAGGGTGGAGAGGGACAGGGTGGAGAGGGACAGGGTGGAGAGGGACAGGAGGCAGAGCATTGTGTGCTCAGCAATCCCACACTAAGGCCATTAGAGTTTGTAGTAATTATGAGCTGATCTTTGGAGCAGCTGAAGACATCAGCCACCCAAGGCAGCAAAGGCGAGCTCCAAGGTAATGCCATTCCCTTCCCACACAGAGCAAAGGGGTGCAGTAGATGGAGGCTTTAGAAGAACCCAAATGGTGGTGGATCTCTTCAAAGACTAGATAGTGGAGAAAAACCTTCCTACCCAAGGGGAGTGATGGAGATGCAGGGAACGGACCCCAGTTTCTAGGCTGATGGAGTGAAAGAGCAATCTTGGACTGAAACTCATCACAGGAACTAACATAAACCCACTGTTTTACAGAGAGGGTGCTTCCAGCAGGTAACTTCAGGCTGCTGCCTCTGAGCACCTTCCCAATTCATCTCCGCTTTCCACCTCTGCCTTTCAAAACTGGAAAACCTCAGGGAAAATATTTATACAAAGTCACCCTAGCTCTGCAAGGTAGTAACAAAACAAAATGATGTCTTCAATAACAGTGCCAAGCACAGGAACAAGTCGTATGGATATAGGCACATTTATAACATGGACAGGCAAGAAGTTCTCTGCGGATGTACGTTGTACATCTTCACAGACTGCTGCCTGGTAGCGTGGATCCCATCGAGTGAGATATCAGCAGTGATTCACTTTGGATGGCTACATTGGGATTTCCTCTGTTAGGGACCAAGTTTCAGGAAAGGGAGACAGGGAGCAGCGTCCCATCACTTTGTGGTTGCACTGTCCCAGCTACTGCCCCTCAGATACAAGTTGGAGCAGAAATCCAATACGTGAAGGTGGGTTTTCTCAAACACCATTATCCTTCTCTCCCCTGGGCCTGCAGAGGGATGGGATAAGAAGGATTAGTGCGCTGGGAGCCAGAGAAGGGCTGAAGGTTGTCCTTCAGGGTTGATGCCTCTTGCTCAAGCCAGAAGCTGCAGTAACCTCCCCATACTGCATCACCAAAATCCTACAGAGAAATCCCAGCATCAACATCAGTGGAATCAAGCAGGAATTAACCAGACTACAGAATCAACATAGGAGGATTTGGGAATGGAACAAGTGGAGAGAAACCTTTGGCTGTTCAGGACAGGAGTCCTGGAGGGCAAGACAGCAAACAGAAAAAAAGAAATCAGAAAGGGGACTTGGCCTCAATATAAGCTTGCAAGCTGCACCACTTAGAAAAGGGATGAGGTTCTCCCCTTAAAGTTTAGAAGTTTTGATTGCCAAGGGCTGTAACACAGCTTTCAGCCAGTTTTGTTTTACCAGGGCTCAAGCCTAGCTAAGGCAATATCCACCAGTCTGCTGACTATTGAGCAAGAAAACTTAAAAACCAGCAAAGTAAAACTGGAAAAGACTATAAGGGTTTGAGTGTTGTCACAACCGAAGTGGGATGACTAAGAAATGCCAGAAGATTTCAAAAGGCTCATGCAGATGATCAGTTCAGCACAAAACCAGTTGCCCCCTTCTATCCAGTACTAGCTATAGCAAGACTGCATTACAAGAGCCATGATCTGTGGTGACCATCGTTAGTGACACCACCAGTAGAGCTTTACAATTAGTAGACATAATTTTCAGATCCATTTCTGTGGTTTGCATTCCCTGCAGGAAAGCTTCATTAAGCTCCCTACATCTGCTTTGCACAGAGAAACATCAGCGCTAGGACAGGGTTTTACTCAGCCTTTTTAGGGGTCAAAATAACCTCTTGCAGTCTGAGAAGAAATATATAAACCTGAGAGCCTTCACTCAAGGCTGTCCTGGTTCTTCTCCTTATCCTGTTGAGAATTGCCATCCAGACTGCCAGGGAAACATTGAATTTTGCACCTCATTCATTATTATTTTTTTAAAAAAGTGTAACTTTGAAAACTTTATCCATGTGAGCACTTTCATTGATTGCCTGAATTGAAGTACTCAGGGCTACCATGTTCCTCAAAAGTCACATTTGTTATTTATTTCACTGGTGTTCAGTTGAAAAGCCTCCTGTCACTAACTGCTGCACGCGTGTCCGTGCTGGTGTTCGTAATTGTCCGGTTTCTCAAATGTACTCTACCTATTTAAATCTCCCAGTCCCTGTTTCTTGTCTTACCTGCTGTACAGAGAGAGCGGAGCCAGGGAGGGTGGAGGTGATGACAGTGGGTTTTTTTTTTATCTGTAAATCTCTAGGGGGATAAGGTTGCATGGTTTGCAATTAGACAACCAGGTACTGTGGCAGAGGACATCATTTCCTTCAGCAGGTTATCATTTTGAAAAAATCAGGAACCTTTTAATATACAGTATATCTTGCTGAATCTATCGTGGCTTTCTCTTATCCAGCTTAAAAGACTGAGCTTAATGGCCTTTAACTCTCCTGACAAAAACAAGGGTTTAAGCTGGGCTTCTTTATCCCCTTCTTCATATCCATCTTGGAGCTGGGCTGTAAAAGCTTTGCAATGTAAAATGCAGAGCAGGCTCTCTCAGCAGCTCCCTGCTCTCATGGCTCTGATGGCCAAGAGAGGCTTCTCACACTGGGTTCTCAAGCTAAACCTCCAGTATTGAGGCTTAAACATCCAGTTTTGGCAGCATTATCTGTGTCATGGCCATCAGAGGCAGCCCAGCCCCAGCCCTTGGTTACCTGACTTATTTTTTGTTGCAGAAGAGACATCAAGTTAGGTTTATGAAAGGACCTATGTGACAGATGATGCTGAAATTGCCATTTACTTTTTTTTTTTCCTTTGGGGTTGTCCAAAAGGCAGAAGCTGTAGTTCTAAGTTTCCAAATCACAGAATCACAGAATCACCTAGGTTGGAAGTCCTGTCATCTGTGACCTGGGAGAAGAGACCGACCCCCACCTCTCTACAGCCTCCTTTCAGGGAGTTGGAGAGAGCGAGAAGGTCT